>MU159547.1:0-10426 GCA_015888305.1 Antheraea pernyi | reverse complement strand
TATTATTCGGTAGCGCGAATATCAATATTTTTTTATTTAATTTGGTTAATTTAATAACTCAGTTATATTTCGCTTTTTGGTGCCTTATTTGTGTTTCACATCGAAGGTGGTTTATTTTTTTTGGATTTTTTTTTATTATTGTGATTATTACTTATTTTCTGCACTAGTATTTGCTACCCCTATACGAAATGTTATCATATTGAATAATCAACATTTAGTTACGTGACTAATAATTATATTTACTTAGGCTATTGCTATACAACCATCCATTTAAAACGTTTTTTCGTGTCACACGCAACTTGAGTTCAGTACGTCAATAACAACTTTGTTGTACGCCATTATTTTTCTATTACTATATTATCTTAATCTAAAGTAATATTAATTATATAATTTTTATCTCTTCGCTGACGTTAGTATACATTGGACCAGTTTCTTGAGAACAATAGTTTTTTAAAGAATAGTACCCATGTCTTGTCTATACCCATCACGACATGTATACCAAATTGTTGAACGTTCACTTGAGTAGTTAGGACGGATTCATCTTTTGTATAAAGGAGTCCAGTGGCCTCGGAATTTTTCTATAACTGTATTTACCTGAGTAATAACTTGGGGATAAACTTTTCGGGTTCGTACCGGGAGGTCCGTGGAGAAACTTTTCCGGGGCTAGTCGGCGAAAATGTAACTAAATCATATTAATGTTGCCGACGAGTTGCAAGTTGTTTCTTTAATTTGAATATTGGATCCGCTCGGCACTCCGGCACTTTGGTGAGATTAAAATTTTGCACAAAATGCAACCGTATTTCGAATTTCTCTACCGAAATTGTAGTTACTTTTCTTACCATGTAAAACGTACAGTAAAGATTCTTTTTTGTCATTTTACATTATTGTAACAAAACAATACACATTTTTAACCTAGATAGGAAGTATAAATTATAATTGCGAAGCGCTCTAAGCTTAACAAAAAGATGTTAGTTGCTAATGAAAATAGACATGTCCACAGATTAGAGGTTCGATCACTAAACCTTTAGGGTTTGGTACAAGTTACAAAATATAATTATTTTAAAGGAAAATTTGATATTAATTTCGTTTATCATCTCTGCACCTCAAATAAACATGTATGTTACATGGTATGAGCACTAATAAGTCCCTTAATAAGCCAACATTCTTATCCAAATTGTGAATACCTTACTTACAAGACTTGCCCTCAAGCTTGAATTAAACTACTGGACAAAAAATCGTTTTGTAGATAGAACAACTAATGTAATATATGCGTGTAGTATCTAAATTCATTCACATGCTAGTTAGCCGCACCGGCTTTAGACGGGCTTACTAATAAGGACAACGAGCTCAAAAGTTTCATTCACAGAACAACCATGTAATAAAAAAATGGAAACTATATATTTGAAGATAACTTTTTTTAATATTTTTGAAGATCTGCCGACTGTCTTCTGTCCGACTGACTCGCTTTTTTTAAATTGAGATGATTAATTATTCACTTTCGGTACGTATTCTCAAATATTTTCGTTCATACAAACACTGTTTTGACAATTAAAATACACAACAAAAAGAACTAGCCAAATAGCTGTAGCTGGCTTGAAGTCTTGTGATTACACGTAATTAATACTAGTACTTAAATATAAGTTGTGCTATTCTTTAATGAGAAGGATGCACCTGATTATTACTTAAATTATGGAACACATTAGATTGATTTTTAGTTGTATACTAGCGGGCCCGGCAGACGTTGTCCCGCCCTGATTATAAAAAAAATCCTTAACAAATTATAACGACCAAAACGTTCCTCATGAATCACTTTATCCACTGGTGAAAACCGTTTAAAAATCCGTTGAGTAGTTTTTGAGTTTATCGCGAACAGACAGACGGACAGACGCGGTAGGGGACTTTGTTTTATATTATTATTTGTATATACTTATAGATTATTCCGCTTAAGCTTACTACTTAGTCCACGATATATTGCGATGGACAGTTAGACACGTTTAATAGGAAGTTATTCCTCGCTCAACTGACTGGGTCACTTCGATTCTGTATCTGACTATACAATGTGATAAGGAACGTGGATATTTAGGGCAATGTGCTTACGACGTGGAGTGAGAATACATGTAATTTAAATATCTATTTTTAAAATGTTCCTTTTATAATGTAACTATATTATCTTAATCTAAAGTAATATTAATTATATAATTTTTATCTCTTCGCTGACGTTAGTATACATTGGACCAGTTTCTTGAGAACAATAGTTTTTTAAAGAATAGTACCCATGTCTTGTCTATACCCATCACGACATGTATACCAAATTGTTGAACGTTCACTTGAGTAGTTAGGACGGATTCATCTTTGTATTTATAACATTAATCTATACTAATATTATAAAGCTGATACGTTTGTTTGCTTGATCGGGTTAAACTCAGGAACTACTGGTCTGATTTAAAAAATCCTTTGCGTGTTAGATATTTTTTTATTTTATTTAAACTTTATTGTACCCCAATTACATATATATAAATACATTTCAAAAAACATTTCACGTTTTGTTAACGGTACAATGGGCGGCCTTATTGCTATTAGCAATTTCTTCCAAGCAACCTTAGGATTAGATAGTTCATTTATCGAGAAAGGCTACAATATCATTACGCAATGAATGTTACAAAATCGTTAGCCCAAAGAAAATATTCCACACGGATGTTTTTTATTTTTTATTGTAGCACCGTATTCCCACATAATTCGTTTTAAATATTATACTGATTAAAATAAAAAAGATTTTAAAATAGTCTACTCTAAAAATGTACCATCCTAGACTTTAGATAAGAACCTACTAGTCTAAGATTCCCATAAACTTATATCTGTAATACATTTCTTATTCTATTTTTAGGTGTACTTTGGTGTATTTTTTTTTATTGTAGCACGGCAAAGTTACTGCACTGTGCTTGATGGTAAGAATAGTACAATCCAAAAATAAATGCGGCCACCGAGTGACACACTATCCATCGCCGATAGCCGCTGTCATACCGGCCTGCGAAAAGCTGGATATGCACAGGCTGATCCCGAAACGCGACCCACAGAAACGAATCACTATGACGGGCTTTTTCGCCATATACGTGGTAGTTGCGACCCAGTCAGACTGTAAAACCCTACCACCCCTTTCGCCATTGCCTCGTTCGTTATTCAGTAGGCTGCACCACGTGCAGGTGAGGTTGGCTTGGGTGTCTCAAGTCTTATGATGTTATTCGACACTTTTACACCCCATACGAGATGTAGTCGCGAGCAGAAGCTAGTTTTTTTTTTATGTCATAGGTGGCAAACGAACAGGTTGGTCACCTGATGTTAAGTTATCACCACCGTCCATGGACACTAACAACACCAGAGGAGTCGCAAGTGCGTTGCCACCCTTGGGAGGAAGGGTTAGGGGAGGGAGAGGAGAGAGGAGAGGGGACAGGAGGTACGCCTCCGGCGCTCTCACTGACCGAACGAAACGCAACAATGCAAGTACTGTTACTTCACGTCGGTTTTCTATGAGAGGGTGGTACTACCCCGGGCGAGCCGACCCATTCATGCTGAAACCAGTATTAGTTTCAGCGTGACTCTACCACAATTAAAAAGTTAGTGATATGATTACAATTGTACGTGAAAATATTACAAACGTTTGTGGACTAACACTACATTTTTTGACCTAATAACCTAACACAGATGCTTTAGCACCCCATTCATTCGATGGATTTTACATAAATGGCAAAAAAGTGTTTATTAAATACAAAAAAAAACAATATTTGAGCACGTGTAATTTTGTAGAAGTAATAATATTTTTAATTTTACGTTATTTCGTATGTTCAAACAAGTAGCTCTGCTAAAAATCTTATAAGGCTGCAATCAGAGCCAGCGCGCACAATATATTTCCCAGGAGTGTCGGTACATATGTGCTGACTTCGTTTTTAGACACGCCCTATTTGTTCGGCTGATAAGCCCCTTGGCTAATCCACAGGCGAGTCCGGGAAAAATCACCTGCGAACAATCTACCGAATGTTTTTTTGTACTTTACCACTATATATTTTTTTCTTAAGAGATTATTTTTCCTTTGTTGTCGTAATGTTTTTGTGTGATTTGTACTTATATACACGGAATGGTATTATTTTTAATATATTAATAAACAACCTACATATAATTCTTACTAATGTTATAAATGCGAATGTGAGTTTGTTTGTTACAATTTTAAGTCTTAACTGCTGAATCGATCATCGTGATGTTTTGCATACACGTTGTCAGAGATATAAAATAGGACGTAGGGTATCTTTCATCCCAAAAAAGTGCTGTTAACGAGAGATAGGTTCAAAATACCATAACGCGAGCACAGCCGCGAGCAAAAACTAGTAATTATTATATAAAACGTGATGTCTGTATATCTGAGATCTCTAAATTACAACTTAAAATTGTCACACCACAAATATTTTTTAATGGAAACTGTTTTTATTCTATCTGTTTTATTTTAACCCGCCACTAAATTAAGTTGGGTTTTATTTTATTGTTATAAAGTTTTATATTGTAATTTAAAACGGACTAAGTCGCGGCCTGTTGCTGGAATTTTACAAAGTATTCAAATCGAATATTTATTATTAATATTCCACATGTAAAAAAGAAAATACGTCTTATATAATGTAAGCAATTGTAAATGAATAAATCCTTGTTGAAGTTATACTTCTTTTGGCGCGTTAGGGAAAAATGTTGAGAGTAAATTTTCACGATCCGTGCGCACACCGTCACGAAAAACCGACACCCTGAAGTTATTACGATGCGCGCGCACACCTACACGAAAAACTGATACCCTGAAGTTAGCTATAGTCAACTTTTTCTATTGTTAGTGTCGTTTTTTCTACAAACGTAGAATAAGGCGAAAGATAACATTTTTGAAAAGATTTTTATCTTGTTACGCCAAAGAAGTAACTTCTAACAAGTGTACATAAGTACACATATACACTTTTTTTTTATTTGTAAAGTATTTTGGCCTTTTTTCGTCAGGAGAAAACTAACACACGACCATTTAATTATAGTCTAAGCATAGCATGTATTCTGATAACTAACAGTTGATATACTACGATATACAATTATGCATAAATATACATATGCATATATATATTTATATATTATACTACTAGCGGGCCCGGCGGATGTTGTCCCGCCCTGATAATGAAAAAACCTTGACAAATTATATACCTAAACTCTCTTCATGAATCACTTTATATAATGGTAAAAACTGCATGAAAATCCATTCAGTAGTTCTCCAGTTTATCGCGAACAGAAAGACGTGGCCAAGAACATTGTTTTTTAATATGTAATTTTACGTATATACATCACTAGTCAACCCGTGCCCACTTCGTTGGGCGGTAATAGGCATTATCAAGCTACAACTTTTCTCTAGAACTCAATCATATATCTTTCATAGTTAAGGCAGGCTTTCGTAAGAAACGTTTTCGTTCGACCAGTTTTTCTCCAACTCCCCAGATATTACCCCCTATAACCTCACAAACTTTACCTCTTTATAATATTATTATCTATACAAATATTATACAGAGGTAAAGTTTGCGAGTTTGTGACGTTGTAAGGGTTAATCTCAGAAACTACTAAACCGATTTTGTATTATTAGTATAGATTATAACATTAGTAAATATAATATAATTAGTTAATAACTTCCGCCCGCGACTACGTACGCGTGGAATAGTTATTTTGGGCTAAGACGCAGCGAAATCTCTCAAAAGCAAAAAAAAGCCCTGATTTTAAAACATTTTTCATTGTTGCTCCGCTCCTATTGGTCTTAGCGTGATGATATCTTGCCTATGACACTCACAAATAACGTGAATTTATACTGGTAAAAGAATTTTAAATCAGTTAAGTAGTTTCTGAGATTACCCCTTACAACGTCACAAACTCACAAACTTTACCTCTTTATAATATTAGTGTAAATAGTATAAATTGTGTGTGGAGCTGAATCCGTTTCGAATAAATAGTAGGATTCATGGCCACTACACCACGTAGCCTGAATAAAATTTGAGGAATTTTATAAAAAAAAGTAAATGAATTTCTGACTTCCCGGAACCTCTCGCTGCTAGTAATGATTTTATTAAAGTTCCTCGCTTACGTCTGACGCGTTTTAAGCGCGAGAGCTCAATTTTTATGGTCGCCGCTTTTAAAGACGACGCCATTTTCCAGAACAATGCAAATGCATCCTCCGTTAGATGTCCCTCGACGGATGCTGTTTCAAAAATAAACAAGAAAAGAATTGTTCAATTATTGCCGACACTTATAGGGAGACTGCATTAGCATTTAATATTGCCCTTTTGTTCTATTGTCTTCTGGAAACAGTTGCGTCTATTTTATACTTTATTAAATTATTTTTCTTGGTAATAATAAAGAGTAACATGCTGTGCTGTAATTTCTAAAATGTATTATAATTAGAATATATTTAATTATAATTTATCATCAATCTGTCTCACGAGGTACTGTCAGGGATAACTGTAGCAAATATATTTGCGGCTGTATCTATGTGCTTGCCGTAATGCTAAATTTGCTAATGCCAAAATGGTGAAAAACGTATTGTAGCAAAAAATATGTAAGTGGGATTTCAATATAATTCGACACAAATCGATGCTTTTATGGAATAGGAGATAGGATTTTTATAATAAGGTAACAAAAATTACGTGCAGTCACCAGCTAGTTAAATGGTTCTTCTGGAGCCGATAGCAATATAACTATCTAAAAACAGGAATACACGGAAAAATATAATAAAAAGAGTAACTACTTAGATACGTCAAGGTACAAAAGACATTTCCATGAAAAAAACAGCTGGTATATAAAAATCCTCAGTACCACATGAGAACAATTCAGTGCAAGCCAATTTCGGAAAATTGAACAGAATTAAATTATTTCGTTTCCACGGAAACGCGTCTACCTGCGCATCTTAAAGTTGCAACAAGACACTTTAATTTCCCTCGGGATCTAGTCTGAGTGGGGCTCATAATTCATGCTGAGTTAACATTTTGTCAGTTCGCATTTATTCGATAAGAGGGACGCATGTCTTTGAACTTTTTATGTTCGATTTTGTTTTCGATCAATAAAACTATTTTTTATTTAATTATTTCCTCATACGTCTTTCGCAGCTTACGTCACGCGGCTTTTATTTCACAGTGCAATAATATAATGTAAAATGGAAGTCATTTTTAATCTATACTTAATAATAATAACATAAAGAGGTAAAGTTTCTGAGTTTGTGACGTTGTAGGGGGTAATCTCAGGAACTACTGGTCTGTTTTGGAAAATTCTTTCAATGTTATATAGCTCATTTATCGAGAAAGGTTATAGGATATATATCATCATGCTAAGATCAATAGGAGCGGATCACCAATGAATAATGTTTCAAACCCGGAGTATTTTCCCTTTTGAAAGTTTCCGCTGCGTGTTAACGTTAGCCCAAAGTACTAGAGGCTAGTATTTTATGTAATAAATGGTATATATTATTACGTTCTAATTAAAATGCTGTGTTACGCTATGACCGTGCTTATTGATTTTTTCTTTCTTTTTATTCTCTATGAAGCCGCTTAGATGACCAGATAAGAGCTGTCCTCAGACGCCTTGTGGTATTCTTATTTATATAACTAAACAAGGAAAAGTAATAATTTGTGAAACTTGTTAATTTGTTAGTACTGTGATTTCGACGATATTTCCCTTCCTCGAAAGGTTTGATTTGATTGTGTCCGAACACATAAACATGGTGGTAGCTTTTTCTGATTATTTATACCTGGTTATTTACCATCGTCGAGTTGAAAATCTGTCATCAAGCACACATAGGTATGTTTCGACAGCTGCATTCGAGTACCATCAGCCTACTAGATTTAGCGTGTCTACAATCTTATACCACGCCAACATTTACCATTAGCAAAGATTGTGTCCAAATGCTTTAGCATTTACGCCTATTACGTATTTAAAAACTATTGAGCTATCTTCGCTAAAGTTTAAATTTTTTATAAAAATCTAGCTGTACTCATGACTTTGGCCGCGTAAAACCTTATGTACAAAACAATAACTTATAAAGTCAACTGAATGTATTGATTCCATTTACTTATCTACTTTTCTCTCGTACTTAAGTCGCGTCCTCATTAAAATTACAATAACTTTTGATATACCAAGCCGAAATTATTTAAACAAAGACCTAATGTTACTTGGAGATACGTTTTATGATTTCGTGGTTTTATCATGTATGCAGTAATTTAGCAGTGATTCGTATTCAAACAAACAGACACACAGAAATTTCTAAAAATGACCTAAATGTATTTTATTACTTGTTCCTGCAACAATTTTTTTTACAAGACTATAAATCTACAGAGACTTTAGATTTACATTATCAATTATCATTATATGTATAATATTTAATATATTATGCTTATAATAAATTAAAACACATTTTACTATAGGAGCAACCCAACATTTTTTTAAATATCATTAATCTTGAAGAACTTCGTTTTTAACTGGAACGAAAAATTGTAAGGCTAAAAGAGCCCAATAGACTTTGTAACTATATAATAATAATCATAAATACAGTGGTACAACAAAATAATCCCAAGGAGGGTTGATGTCAGGCAGGCGGCCGATCGTAAAAATTAAGCCAAATCATATACCACAACATGACAAACATGTTGTGCCGACCCTACTTATGTGGGATAAGGGTAAGAAGAAGAAGAAGAAGTGGCAAACGAACACGCGGGTCACCTGATGTTAAGTGATCACCACCGTCCATAGACACTGGCAAAATCAGGAGAGTCGCAAGTGTGTTGCCAGCCTGTGAGGGGTGAGAGGGGACGGGGAGGGGGGAAAGGGAAGTGGGCCTCCGACGCTCTCACTGGCCGAACGAAACGCAACAAAACAACTGTTACTTCACGTTAGTGTTTCTGTGAGAGGATGGTACTACCTTAGGCGAGGCGACCCATTCATACTGAAACCAGCAGTAGCTCTACCACCTACAAAACATTAAATCAAAAACGTTAATTGAAGAATATCTAAAATACGAAAAAATGTATTTCAGTTGATGGTAATTGAAACAGAATAAACACAGCAGTAAATCAGGAGTCTTAATGAACTCGCCTCTTAAATATGAATCACCACAGTAATTTGAATTGTGGACTTATGGCTACCAACATTTGTACAGTGAAACAATGTTGACCCAACATTTACTCAGGTTAATTAGTGTGCTCAGAGACTGCATTACAAACGGAATACTATTTGTACTCACCCTAAAGTTTAATGAATCAATGATTTGGTTTGACCCCCATGTAGGTTTGTTATTTATTGATGTTACTAATCAGACAAATGGCTAATCCATTAAATACACAGTCCACTAAAGCCCAATGATGTGATGAGAGTACCGGAATAGCATCGTAAATGGAAGCGTCAAGTATTCGGATTGATGCAAAATGTAATTGAAAATCACTTCTGTTGTTTGGTTTCTACGAATAGTTATTGTTGTTTCTCAATCATCTGCTAGTGCTCCGTGTAATTGATTGTTGCATTTTTGTTTTATTGAAGTTATACTTCTTTTGGCGCGTTAGGGAAAAATGATGAGAGTAAATTTTTACGACGCGCGCGCACACCGTCACGAAAAACGGACACCCTGAAGTTAGCTATAGTCAATATTTTGTTTCTTTGTATTTGTTGCTTGTATTTCTTTGTATTAAATAAATAACTTTTTTCTATTGTTAGTGTTGTTTTTTCTACAAACGTAAACGCGAAAGATAAAAATTTTATCTTAAATTTACATAAGTACACACACACTTTTTTTTATTTTTGACTGAATTAAGCTGTTAGCAAACAAACGTAACGTCTTTTCAATGAAACATAACTGTTATTCTAAACGAACTATCTGTTGTTGTAGCATCTAATTTTTATATTTCACTGTATGAAATCAAATCATGGAATATACTCTCACTATATTTAAATAACAACAATGTTATTTAATATTATCATTACTCAAGTTTGTTGGTTAAATTTTTACTGAAATACCCAAAGACTGTTTTTTTTTAATTAAGATAAGTTAAGTTGTTATAAATTATGTAGTTAATAACGACGTGTACAACGATGCATATAATGTATAATATAACATAAAATATATACCTAGAACAGGGCATGAACAATAATAAATTTAGACATTTGAAGATGATATACAAGTATATAGTTCTATTTTATTTTTTTATATCCTAGGAGGCAAACGAACTGGTAGGTCACCTCATATTAAGTGATCACCACTGTCTATAGACACTAGCAACACCGGGGAGTCGCAAGGCGTTGCCAGCCTGTATTTGTGGGTCGGGACGGGGCTTAAATATTTTAGTATTTCTCTAAGATTTTAGATTACATAACAGGCAGAACTATAAACGAC
>MU159546.1:170683-181548 GCA_015888305.1 Antheraea pernyi | reverse complement strand
GCATTAATATATAATTAATTTTCTTTTATCGTATTGACACGGATCAACGGTTCATATTAGTATTTCTATGTATCGTTATGAAAAGATTATTTTGTATTATTCAAATTGTACCAGATGGTACTATATTAGTATCTATATTAGTATATGGAAGCACGTAATATATAATAACGCTGTTCGCTTGCACTGCTTTCTGTGCCATTTAAAAACACCTTTTCTTTAGGTAATTTAATTCCATCGCGTTCTTCTTACCCTCATGTCGCGTAAGTAGGGTCGGCACAACATTCTTGCCTTTTTAATCTTTCAGATGTCATCTCAGTATTCATAACTTTTATACAAAATCTATCCAGTCCGTTACTTTACCTTTCCTCTACTCGTATATCCGTCCATCTTCTTACTTATCTGTTGTTAATTTCAAATAGCATTTATTGATTTAAATGTTATTAATGTTCTAAAAGAAAACACGGTACGTATTTGGTTCTAACATTTTCGTTCTGGAAGTTTTGACCTACGAAATAAACGGCCGAACTAACGAAATAAAAGGAGTGTCTACGACACTCACCATGCTCTCAGGATTTTGCTACAACAGATTACCACTTTTCTCATAATTTGGACGATTTTTTTTAAGGAAGAAAGTTCAATTCCGATGAGGCAATCCAAACCGCTTTGAATGATTTTATTGATTCTCGCTCCCACATTTTTTTCAGCAATGGACAATGAACAATGTTTAAACTACCTATAAAATGGCGAAAGTACATAGTTAGAGTCAAACCCCTTTGGAACCGGACCGTCCGAGACCATTTCGGTTCCAATGTGTGGGGATGAATTCCCTGCCGATGACGAGCAGTACGATGGTGGAAAGCAGCTACAGGTATAATGTTAAACAATTCCTCGGAACCACAACCCATTATACAAACGGTAGAACACACATAAAGAGGCGACGTCTCTCCGTAGACTTAGTGGTTCGATACCGTTTGTAAGCTTTGGATCGTCAACGATTCTCATAGCTCGTCTTTGCGCCGAGTCAAATGGTCCAAGCTGATATCCAGGTGCTCCCGCCCAGAGATGGCAACAGTACTCCATATGCGTCGAACTTGCGTTTTGTACAACAACAGTCTTTGCCCAGGGATGAAGTACCGTTTCCTTATTCCTTATTAAGCTTTATTCAGGATGCCGAGCTTTTTGGATGCCAGCTTAACCTTGGCTTCCAGATGACTGCGAAACTGAACGTCACTAGAGATGTATATATTATGTATGTATAAATTTATTCGCTTTACTTTTCCGTATAAACCTTATTTCATATGTGAGCAGAATCTTTTCTAAGCACTTTAAGAATCGCGTGAATTTCGATCACAAGAGAAATACGATGAACTTTGTCGTAGTGCCCTCATCTCTTAGTTTACGGTTACGTCCAACTATTACATCCCACTCAAAAGACTTAGATATGTTATAAAAACCGTGTGATAGGTAACATTGGACAATTAAAGCGGTATATTAGCTACGGTATTAAGCTTTAATTGCTCGTCACGTACTAATGCGTACTAAGAAAAGCCCCGCCGACCGCTTCATACCACGATTTTAATAACACAAGTTTATTGCCTAGACTTAGCAATATACACAGTCGAATTTATTATATTGCTGTGTCTACAACTATAACTTTAATTTTAATGGGAACCCTAGATATTAACTTTATGAAAATTTTATTGAGTAAGTAACTTTTAGTATTTTTATCCAGTTTTAAAATTATGTTATTCTTTTTCACAAAACTATCTCTGCATTCGCTAGAGAATTACACTTATTAAAACGACAATTTGTTACAACCTGTCGCTTGTGGTGGGTGTAATAAAAGATATTTATGACTAATAATATAAGAGAGTCTTGTATTTTTTCTGAATTTACATACTCGCATTATATTAACATAAGAATTCGACACACTGAAAGACGCTTTTTACTGCAATTTTAAAGTAAAAGCTTGGCAAATTATTGACATAAACATTTAAATTCATGTGATCTATATAACATATTTTAATTAGAATTTACTGATATTTGAAAATCATACTTTTTTATGTCTATACAGATACTGGATAGAACTTCAGACTAGTGCAATGTACTGATGTGAGATCGTAAGTATACAAGCGATATTATACGATCCATTTATTTGCATATTGGCATCATCAAATTCAGAGAGGTGTCACAACCATTTTAACTTAACGCGGTTGTCGGCAGGAGTTGACTGATAGAAATCGTCACGTAAGGAAAAAACGTTATTCTCCTCTGTTTCTTTTCCTCCTTTCAGTTCTCGCTCGCTGTCTCTTTATATTATATAAGTGTATGTATATGTGCTAATATCGAATTTTTAGTAAATATGTGTGCTGCCTGTCAATGATATATGTAAAAAGGTGATATACGTAACTTTTTAACATAAAATATCATTATCTGCAGTTTATATAACCTCAATATTAAAGGCGTGGGAATTTCATTACAGTTATTTGTTATTTATGTTGAAACATACTTAAGTTGTAATATCTCATGAATGGTTTTATATTGTTTAATTTTGCGATAAAGATTCGAAATCGAAAACTGCAGTTATTATTATTCTGTTTTCTCAAGAAACTTCAACAATATGGAATCTCAAATATTTGTATCGTATTACAGTTAACACGATACAATATGAGGATGACATTATTTAGTTTAGTTTTTTTTTTTTATATTTAATCTATAACTCACTATTATCTAGCTAAATTTTAAGAAATACATATTCTCCATATAATTTTAAATCAGACTTTCGATTCCGTAGGTATGAAAATGTTATTTTTTTTGTACTCGGTTACTTGATCAGGCGAATTGTTGTAAAATTTGAAATAATCTTGTTAATACAACTGTATAAAATAACTATGATATAACAGTTTTTAATCCTCCCGTAACGAGAAACTCTCTCACACACTAATTATAATTTATAACGTTCTTTTTGGTCTCGGTTACACGTATTATTATAATCTTTCAACTCGAAGCAAACGTGTCAGATTCCGTTTTGCCGTATGATTTATCGTATGAATGTTCCTACAATTGATTCTCACAGTGTGAAATAGAAATCAAACGTCTTTATACAATATTGAGAGCTTAATTATTTACACTGTTAACCGACCACGCAATAACTTTAGCTGAGTGATAATATGACACTTTCTACGAATAATATCTTAATTACATATGACAAAGTTCACAATAGTACTAAATAAAAATTCGTATAGAGATTTTCAATGATCGCGAAGTCCAATTAAGAAACCATTACTTATAATGACCAATGTAAGAGTCTATTAATAAAAATTTATTGCTGAATGTATGTAAGCATATTAGTTGCGGTTGCACGTATTTCGGTAATTAATTTTTTGTTCTCAGGACAAGGTTTGCATTCAAACCGTAGTAATATCAAATGGAAGAGTGTAAAAATTTGAGTGAATTATCAAAAGTCAATGAGTGAGATAAAAGACAGTAGAGTGATCTTGAAAAATATTGTCAGAATTGACAGAGTAACGTTTAGTTGTTTAGATGTCATTTTACTTCATCTCATGGTCGTACTATAAAGGGAAGATTTGGTCATATTTTCTTAGTTAGTACACACGTGAAATGTAATCGTAATAGTTTCATATAATATATTACTCAGTCCATCTGGAATTTTCTTTTAGCTGTATGCACTTTCAAATGCGTTTCGATGAAGTATGGATAAGTTGTCGAATGACCATTGAATGCAAGAAGTGTTACCAAGCCCTTCGCTACAGTATCACATGTGAATATACCCTTATAGTGCGTACTACATTTAATTACGAGCTGTATGCATCGAACCCTTTATACCAGTCTTGTATTTCATTACATAGTATAAAACAAAGTCCCCTACCACGTCTGCCTGTCTGTCTATTCGCGATAAACTCAAAAACTACTGAATAGATCTTTATGCGGTTATCACCAGTGGATAAAGTGATGCTCGAGGAACGTTTTGGTATATAATACGTCCAGGATTTTTTTATAACCAGGGCGGGACAACGTCTGCCGGGCCCGCTAGTATATAATATTTTAGATTTTATTGGACCTTCGTACAATGAAGGTTATTCACGGCTAATGTGACGGAATAAAGACTCTTTTATTATTAAGCTTATTATACAACTTGCCGTCGAGCATCTCGTACGAAAATTACAGACACTTAACTGGCGTCGAATTGGATAATTATAACTGATGTAATGATATACCACTAGACATAATTTAGTCTAAGTGTCCATTTTTTGTATTCATTTTACATTGTGTCCACACGTGATTCATTCTTAATGATGATGGATTTTATTAAACAATTCCTGAATAGATTATGTAATTATTAAAGATTTTTAATTGTCTGTGTTAATATCCATATTTAAGATATGTAAATATAATACCATATTTCTAAGTAGTAAACATGCGTGCAATCATTGAATAAAACATAAATACAATACCCTACGATATAAATTAAAATAAACTTGCCAATGATTCTTGAACCATGGATTAACTTCTTTATTGGGTCTCGAATATCAGTTACGAGTGTGAAGTGTGGAGTATATAATGATTTTCTATCAAAACCAGTTACGCTAATATCGAAACCATTTAACGGCACGATTTAATAAATAGATTTTAGTGATGTGGTGCTGTAAGGATGATGTGAACCGTTATGTGTGGCGACAAAAATAATTTGAATTGCTAATTATCGTGAGATTCAAAATGTTATTCACACCTTTTTATGGAGTTAAAACAAATGTTTCGATATCTTGTTTACACAAACCCGCGGGCACGTTTTGCACCCCGGTAAAGCGCCAGGGAAAAGGATCAAATAACGCTTCGGGGAGGTAAACTGTTCGCGTATTACTTCATCTTATACATCCATATGCGCTACATCGCCAAAGGGACTACAGTCTGTCATTAGCCCTCCCAGTCCATGATCGGTCCGATACAAATCATTGTAATGGCAGATTATTCTGGATACGAGGGCGAAACACCCGGGAAATGCGCTCTGAGCATCGATTACACACAGGCCACTGTGGTAATTGCGCCGCTCATTGATACCTCACGAAATGTAATTAGGCTTTGTTCCAGCTAACTGCACGAGGATCTTCTCTCGTTGTGTACTTCCATTATGTCATTAAGTAAATGATGAGTTGCTGGTAATTTAAAGACAAGTACCTAGTAATTTCCATTAAGAGAGTAAAATATTGTACACTTCTATCTTTTCAATCGAATTAATATTAACTCTCGTCTCACATTCTTGAACTGAAGATTGTATCATAGCATACTTAATTATTTTACTTTCTTAAACAATTTCGGTTTAGTTTAGTATATAATAGAATAATGACACATTATTTTCAATAGCTACTAAAACTATGTCTATAAAGTAAGCTGTTATAATAATTAGATTAAATGATTTTTCACTTATAATTACAGGATCAATTGTTGAAATTGCCTGCAACATGCTTATCTAAATCTTAGAAATGGTTTTTATTATGACACTAAAAATGAAGATCCGCATCCGTTAGTCAACCGATATCCTTCTTTTGTTTTATTTTTTTATTTATCATAGGAGGCAAACGAACAGACGGGTCACCCGATGTTAAGTGGTCACCGGCGTCCATAGGCACTAGCAACACCAGGGGAGTCGAAAGTGCGCTGCCAGCCTGTGTTTGGGAGAGGAAGGAGGGGAGGAGGAGGGGAGAGGTGAAGTAGGCTTCCGGCGCTCTCACTAACCGAACAAAACGCAACAATGCAAGCACTGTTACTTCACGTCGGTTTTCTGTGAGAGGGTGGTACTACCCCGGACGAGCCTACCCATTCATAATGAAAGCAATAATAACTTCAGCATGGTTCTACCACCTACAACTCTTTTTGTTTATTAGCTATTTAAGCAACCTTTAGTTTCATCAATAAATAAAATTAGAGACAGTTTGTTTTTATTTCATAGCACGAGTCGAAACCTTTGTATATAAGTCTCAATTCGTTATACTTCACGATCCTTTCGTATACTAATATACAATATTTGTTCATTGTTGATCTAAGGCAGTGTTTTTCAAACATTTTCTCGACACGGCCCCTTTAGTATGAAGAAATATTTCGTGACCCCCTACCCGTTGCTTTTATTTCATGTATTTTATTTTGTGACAAATATTCAATTTACCATATTTATTCATTTTCATAATTAGGGTTCGGATAAATACATAACAGTTCTCCAAAGTTTTTTTTAAATGTTTTGTTTATTTAATACAAATGGTATGTGCTTTAGTTAACATTTTTCTTAATAAATCTTATAAAACTTTATTGTTTTTTTAATGCAGTAGCATTCCTAAACTTTTGCAACTCTGCTATAGAAGCTTCGCGACCCCCCTAAAGAGGCTTTACAACCCCTATACTTTGTAAAACACTGGTCTAAAGAATCTCAATAATATTGAAACTTAAATAATTAATTAATCATGGTCCACTTTCAACTACGACGATCACTAGTTTAATTAATTTTACCTTCTCTAGTACTGTTAGTCTAAAAACCTACATTAAATAAATTACGGAAATTAATTGAAACCTTATTACACATACAATCATTTCTCTATACACGTTTACTATTTATACAAATCTCATTACTTAAGATGGGATTACTAGAACATCCGACACCAATACGCAGTATATAATTACGAAGTCTTGTAAATAGACAAACGAGACGCGAAGAAACACTTACCTGTTAAAGACCTTGTTGTTGGATTTAATATCGTCTAACTAGTGTGTTACTTATATAAGAATCTCGTGCGCCGTTTAATGTGATCGATATAGAAGAATAAATATGTGTCACCCCGTTAGCCGATGTCAGTGTTAATACAGTTGTACGTAGTTCGGAGCCACGATAACCTATCCGGTCGTAACCTCGGTAAAGCGTAGAGAGACGTCAGGCATTATCGTATCTAATCGGGTTCGCACGCGGCGCGGTGGCTAAATCATTCGTTTATTGATTTCCGATGTCGCGGTCGTGATCGGGCGCTGGATTCAACGTTCGCGTCGGCGTGACAGTGCCGCTATTGTCGGGGGAGATGGCGGCGCGCGTCTCGACCGCGCGTACTCTATTCGTGATTAAACGTTTTGAATTCCAACAATATCATCCAAACTGTCCGATTCAATCTGCACTCGTCGAACGATTCTCATCTCGTATCAACCTATCTGCCAATTGAATACCAATCATAATTAAAGTTTTATACGTTTCGTACCCTACAAATTCTTTAACCGACGGTAATAAATTTTCTATTTATGTCCGTGAAATTTTAATTCTTAATCATTGATGTGATTAAGATAATCAACAAGACATTCTGGTAGTGACATCGAAAACCATTTAAGTTCTTACTATGTCAAATTCTTTTTCTCTTTGCACAATGGATTTATAGTTACTCTCGCCGGTATGTTCGATAAAAACGGCATGTTGGTAAATGTTTGCTTTTATTGTACAATTAGGTTACACTGGGTTGTAATAAGGAGGCAATTTCTTGTGATATGATAATGTTCTTTGTTAAGGACCCATTATTAAGATCTCTTTACTAAAACTCGCCGCGTGAAAAATTTACTTTCGGCATCAATTTGGCAATGTTTAATAGTATGATTGTTATAGCTATACAGCTAACACCTGTTACAGGTACAATGATTAAGTTTATATGTGACTATCAGGGTTGCCGTTTTATAATTTATACAAAAATATTTAAAAGAACTGTCATTTATATAAAACAAGGTAGTAACGCGAATACGACACCCTTAGTCCGGTGTTCATTATTTTTTCTTTTTTTTACCACAACTTATGTGTAAATATTTTTATTTATAAGGAAATAAATCATTTTTGAAGTATGCATATTATAGATATTGAAAAAAATAGCTACGGGACTAAACGGTATAAACTACACAAGGCAGTTCCATACGAAATCAACAAATTGTGAAACTCGGTCTATTTTAAATTTCGTTTCAGCTTCGTAGGAATTTTATATAAGGTTCCAAATATTAAAATACAAAATATTCCCCCTTTATGAGCTAGTTTTATAAAATATTAAAGCAATTGAGAAGTTTAAAATTTTCGAGTTTTACGGTGTACAAAACAATAGTGTTAAACATGGCCATTTAGAAGTCGCGGGTGTTAGTTAATAATAGATTACAATAGTTTACGTTTATCTTTAAAATAAATAAAGAACTCTTAAACATAAAGAATAATTACTTAAATAGTAAAGAATATAACACACAGCAATAATTTTCTTGTAATTTGACCCGAGGTCAATCAGTCTTTATTTACTATCTAACAAAGAACTCTGTTATTATCTTCTAATAAAATTAGGTAGCGCTCTAGGCAAATATTAAACAACCACACCGAGGAAAAGGAAGTTACGATTTGCACAGTTACGCATTCAGGAGCTTTAGAGATTCTGCATTTATTTCTTAAACGAATACATTCCTATAGGTACATCGTTAGAATTTCAAAAGGACACATTCTACTCTTTTTTTATTACACCTTTTTGTCACCATTTAGTAACCTCACACGAACAGTGTCTGTCTTTATTTGATAAGCCATTCAGTTTCGCATACTAGAGTTATAATAACACTATATATTTAAATAAAAAATCAATATGTTTAAACACACTTCAGAGCGCGATCACTGTGTCAAGAATGAAATAAAACATATATATAAGTATCACTTTGGCAGAATGATTCCTCTACGCTACACAGTATTCTGAGTCATTAGAATCTACAGGCAGGGCATCAATTATTAGAAGGAATGTATATGAAACGTACGCATTCTATATAAGTACAATTACTTCCTTTGCTTTAACTCTGTGTGAATAATTTAAATCATAAAAGTAAGTCCAGGATAAATATCCGACGACATGGTTCTTTTTTAGTCGGTCGATTTTCTCTTGGAAAAATAATCGTGATTCTGAAATGTTGTCACGGTGTTTCGCTATCCTTCTCAATTGGTTGCAATTGGCCACCCAGAGCGGACTTAATCTCACCGTTCCTTGGCATCGGGGCCCTACTGGACATTCTGATGCCTTCGACAATGTCTCGCAAGTTCAAATGCCTGTCAGGTCAATAGCGTTTGTCGTTCAGAATAGTAAAGAAAAATTAGTAAAGACGGTAAGTGATCGATATTGGGATCTTTTTTTTTTCGAACTGACAAACGCTATTGACCTGACAGGCATTTGAACTTGCGAGACATACCGTCTTTACTAATTTTTCTTGTGCACTATTCTGAACGAAAAAATATGCATACTAACAAGTATAATCTGTGATAAGTTATTACAGTCTGAAAACAAAGGAATGATTAAGTGAGAAGTCCCAATTGAACAACTGTTATCATATTAAATGTGAAAAAAGTGTGTGTGTACTTATATACAATTGTTAGAAGTTATACTTCTTTAACGTAATACGAATAAACAAAATTTTGACTATAGCTAACTTCAGGGTGTCAGTTTTTCGTGACGTTGTGCGCGCGCATCGTAAAAATTTACTCTCATCATTTTTCCCTAACGCGCCAAGAGAAGTATAACTTCAAAAAATAGAAATAGCCACTCGGTGACGAATTCTCTGAGTCATAATGTGACAAGACATAGCGAATTACTATGACTTAGGTTTTATCATGCACACTTTATCGTGTACACATATAATATAGTTGTAATTCAACATCAGATAACTCTTACAATTCAAAATCAAAACATACAAATAAAATTGCATAAAAACAAATAAAACTGACTAAAACACATAAACAGGGCCTTTTATCATATAATATGTTGAGATCAAGATTAAAGGTGTTTAACCAAAATAGTTTATAATGTGAAAGAGTTTATAACTCTAAAAATAACAACTTTATAAATATGTTGCGGTTTTATGTAGAATAATATGTAAAAAAAATTTAAAATGCTTATTAGTTATTGTTACTTTTACTCGGTATACAACTTAAGTACAATACATTATGAAACGTATAAGAAATAAGGACTTATGAATAATGCCGTACAAAAAGATAATCGGAAGGTTATTTAAAAGGAACATGAAACATGTTACTGAATTCATCCCTGAACTGATGCATTTGCATAAGGAATTGGGTGCTCACGCTTCGATATCGTCTCCGAACTTATTTCTCACGCTACTCGCACCCGCTGCACGCTTCGCAATCGTCGCCTTCTCACTTAATGGGATTGTAACCACAGTGCCACTGTTACCATACTTTTTTCCTATTTTAGACAGCTTCCAGTAGGGTTACTGGAACCTTAGAGCATATCGGTAATAAAGATGGCGCAGAAGGTTGTCATTTCATACAATTAAAATTTCTAGTAGCAATATCTTTGTATAAGTTATAATATCACTAAGGAGACAAATACGCACTATGGAGTTTAGAATTTAAAGAAGTTTTTGTTCCAAAATATTAGGCTGGTGGTAACGTATATTTAATTTCAATCACCGTTTGGACTGCAAGAAAGGAATTGATAAGTAAGGTAAAAAAAGTCTCAACCTCACGGCGATGATTTAGAACCTCAACTGTTGCATTTCAAATCGGAATAAAAGGATATCGATTTAAAAAATCTGTTGAAACCCTGAAGTAGTAAACTCCAACAATCGATCATAAAATATCAAATAATTGTACCGTACTATAAAGTCAATCTATACATGAATAATATGATACTTAATGTCTAGTATAAAGCGAATCGATTATGACTCGATGGTTAGCGCGTCCAGACGCTGCATTGATTGATGTAGGTTCGAATCCTGGTGACTGATGCGGATCTTTCGATAAGAGAAAAGATTGTGGTGAAACAATATAATAGTTGTAGGGTTTTTTATAAGTCCGTCTG
>MU159546.1:127213-168440 GCA_015888305.1 Antheraea pernyi | reverse complement strand
TTTCAACTACGACGATCACTAGTTTAATTAATTTTACCTTCTCTAGTACTGTTAGTCTAAAAACCTACATTAAATAAATTACGGAAATTAATTGAAACCTTATTACACATACAATCATTTCTCTATACACGTTTACTATTTATACAAATCTCATTACTTAAGATGGGATTACTAGAACATCCGACACCAATACGCAGTATATAATTACGAAGTCTTGTAAATAGACAAACGAGACGCGAAGAAACACTTACCTGTTAAAGACCTTGTTGTTGGATTTAATATCGTCTAACTAGTGTGTTACTTATATAAGAATCTCGTGCGCCGTTTAATGTGATCGATATAGAAGAATAAATATGTGTCACCCCGTTAGCCGATGTCAGTGTTAATACAGTTGTACGTAGTTCGGAGCCACGATAACCTATCCGGTCGTAACCTCGGTAAAGCGTAGAGAGACGTCAGGCATTATCGTATCTAATCGGGTTCGCACGCGGCGCGGTGGCTAAATCATTCGTTTATTGATTTCCGATGTCGCGGTCGTGATCGGGCGCTGGATTCAACGTTCGCGTCGGCGTGACAGTGCCGCTATTGTCGGGAGAGACGGCGGCGCGCGTCTCGACCGCGCGTAGTCTTTATTCGTGATTAAACGTTTTGAATTCCAACAATATCATCCAAACTGTCCGATTCAATCTGCACTCGTCGAACGATTCCCATCTCATATCAGCCTATCTGCCAATTGAATACCAATCATAATTAAAGTTTTATACGTTTCGTACCCTAGAAATTATTTAACCGACGGTAATAAATTTTCTATTTATGTCCGTGAAATTTTAATTCTTAATCATTGATGGGATTAAGATAATCAACAAGACATTCTGGTAGTGACATCGAAAACCATTTAAGTTCTTACTATGTCAAATTCTTTTTCTCTTTGCACAATGGATTTATAGTTACTCTCGCCGGTATGTTCGATAAAAACGGCATGTTGGTAAATGTTTGCTTTTATTGTACAATTAGGTTACACTGGGTTGTAATAAGGAGGCAATTTCTTGTGATATGATAATGTTCTTTGTTAAGGACCCATTATTAAGATCTCTTTACTATGACTCGCCGCGTGAAAAATTTACTTTCAGCATCAATTTGGCAATGTTTAATAGTATTATTGTTATAGCTATACAACTAACATCTGTTACAGGTACAATGATTTAGTTTATATGTGACTATCAGGGTTGCCATTTTATAGTTTATTCAAAAATATTTAAAAGAACTATCATTTATATAAAACAAGGTAGTAAGCTAGTAACCCTTAGTCCGTTATTCATTATTTTTTTCTTTTTTACCACGACTTATAACCCTTAGTCCGTTATTCATTTTTTTTTTTTTTACCACGACTTATATGTAAATATATTTATTTATAAGGAAATAAATCATTTTTGAAGTATGCATATTATAGATATTGGAAAAAAATTGCTACGGGATTAAACGGTATAAACTACACAAGGCAGTTCCATACGAAATCAACAAATTGTGAAACTCGGTCTATTTTAAATTTCGTTTCAGCTTCGTAGGAATTTTATATAAGGTTCCAAATATTAAAATACAAAATATTCCCCCTTTATGGGCTAGTTTTATAAAATATTAAAGCAATTGAGAAGTTTAAAATTTTCGAGTTTTACGGTGTACAAAACAATAGTGTTAAACATGGCCATTTAGAAGTCGCGGGTGTTACTTAATAATAGATTACAATAGTTTACGTTTATCTTTAAAATAAATAAAGAACTCTTAAACATAAAGAATAATTACTTAAATAGTAAAGAATATAACACACAGCAATAATTTTCTTGTAATTTGACCAGAGGTCAATCAGTCTTTATTTACTATCTAACAAAGAACTCTGTTATTATCTTCTAATAAAATTAGGTAGCGCTCTAGGCAAATATTAAACAACCACACCGAGGAAAAGGAAGTTACGATTTGCACAGTTACGCATTCAGGAGCTTTAGAGATTCTGCATTTATTTCTTAAACAAATACATTCCTATGGGTACATCGTTAGAATTTCAAAAGGACACATTCTACTCTTTTTTTATTTCATAAGTCTGTCTTTATTTGATAAGCCATTCAGTTTCGCATACTAGAGTTATAATAACACTATATATTTAAATAAAAAATCAATATGTTTAAACACACTTCAGAGCGCGATCACTGTGTCAAGAATGAAATAAAACATATATATAAGTATCACTTTGGCAGAATGATTCCTCTACGCTACACAGTATTCTGAGTCATTAGAATCTACAGGCAGGGCATCAATTATTAGAAGGAATGTATATGAAACGTACGCATTCTATATAAGTACAATTACTTCCTTTGCTTTAACTCTGTGTGAATAATTTAAATCATAAAAGTAAGTCCAGGATAAATATCCGACGACATGGTTCTTTTTTAGTCGGTCGATTTTCTCTTGGAAAAATAATCGTGATTCTGAAATGTTGTCACGGTGTTTCGCTATCCTTCTCAATTGGTTGCAATTGGCCACCCAGAGCGGACTTAATCTCACCGTTCCTTGGCATCGGGGCCCTACTGGACATTCTGATGCCTTCGACAATGTCTCGCAAGTTCAAATGCCTGTCAGGTCAATAGCGTTTGTCAGTTCGAAAAAAAAAAGATCCCAATATTGGTCACTTACCGTCTTTACTAATTTTTCTTGTGCACTATTCTGAACGAAAAAATATGCATACTAACAAGTATAATCTGTGATAAGTTATTACAGTCTGAAAACAAAGGAATGATTAAGTGAGAAGTCCCAATTGAACAACTGTTATCATATTAAATGTGAAAAAAGTGTGTGTGTACTTATATACAATTGTTAGAAGTTATACTTCTTTAGCGTAATACGAAGAAACAAAATTTTGACTATAGCTAACTTCAGGGTGTCCGTTTTTCGTGACGGTGTGTGAGCGCATGATAATAACTTTAGGGTGTCGGTTTTTTTGTGACAGTGTGCGCTCGCATTGTAAAAATTTACTCTCATCACTTTTACCTAACGCGCCAAAATAAGTATAGCTTCAAAAAATAGAAATAGCCACTCGGTGACGAATTTTCTGAAGTCCAAATGTGACAAGATATATATGAATTACTATGTCTTAGGTTTTATCGTGTACACATATAATATAGTTGTAATTCAACATCAGATAACTCTTACAATTCAAAATCAAAACATACAAATAAAATTGCATAAAAACAAATAAAACTGACTAAAACACATAAACAGGGCCTTTTATCATATAATATGTTGAGATCAAGATTAAAGGTGTTTAACCAAAATAGTTTATAATGTGAAAGAGTTTATAACTCTAAAAATAACAACTTTATAAATATGTTGCGGTTTTATGTAGAATAATATGTAAAAAAAATTTAAAATGCTTATTAGTTATTGTTACTTTAGAAATAGCCACTCGGTGACGAATTCTCTGAGTCATAATGTGACAAGACATAGCGAATTACTATGACTTAGGTTTTATCATGCACACGTATAATATAGTTGTAATTCAACATCAGATAACTCTTACAATTCAAAATCAGAACATACAAATAAAATTGCATAAAAACAAATAAAACTGACTATAACATATAAACAGGGCCTCAATTTTAAAATAAATCTTTACAATAGATTACCGAAGGAACTGACCCATTTATCGTATGTTGAGATCAACATAATTCAATCAAGATTACAGGGGTTTTTCCAAAATAATTTATAATGTGAAAGAGTTTATAACTCTAAAAATAACAACTTTATAAATATGTTGCGGTTTTATGTAGAATAATATGTAAAAAAAATTTAAAATGCTTATTAGTTATTGTTACTTTTACTCGGTATACAACTTAAGTACAATACATTATGAAACGTATAAGAAATAAGGACTTATGAATAATGCCGTACAAAAAGATAATCGGAAGGTTATTTAAAAGGAACATGAAACATGTTACTGAATTCATCCCTGAACTGATGCATTTGCATAAGGAATTGGGTGCTCACGCTTCGATATCGTCTCCGAACTTATTTCTCACGCTACTCGCACCCGCTGCACGCTTCGCAATCGTCGCCTTCTCACTTAATGGGATTGTAACCACAGTGCCACTGTTACCATACTTTTTTCCTATTTTAGACAGCTTCCAGTAGGGTTACTGGAACCTTAGAGCATATCGGTAATAAAGATGGCGCAGAAGGTTGTCATTTCATACAATTAAAATTTCTAGTAGCAATATCTTTGTATAAGTTATAATATCACTAAGGAAACAAATACGCACTATGGAGTTTAGAATTTAAAGAAGTTTTTGTTCCAAATTATTAGGCTGGTGGTAACGTATATTTAATTTCAATCACCGTTTGGACTGCAAGAAAGGAATTGATAAGTAAGGTAAAAAAAGTCTCAACCTCACGGCGATGATTTAGAACCTCAACTGTTGCATTTCAAATCGGAATAAAAGGATATCGATTTAAAAAATCCGTTGAAACCCTGAAGTAATAAACTCCAACAATCTATCTTAAAATATCAAATAATTGTACCTACTATAAAGTCAATCTATACATGAGTAATATGATACTTAATGTCTAATATAAAGCGAATCGATTATGACTCGATGGTTAGCGCGTCCAGACGCTGCATTGATTGATGTAGGTTCGAATCCTGGTGACTGATGCGGATCTTTCGATAAGAGAAAAGATTGTGGTGAAACAATATAATAGTTGTAGGGTTTTTTATAAGTCCGTCTGGGTAACTGCCATGTTGAAAATCCGTCGCCAATCACCAATAGGTATATTACGACAGCTCCACTTAAAAACTTTACCATATTAGGTCACATCGTAATTTAACATCACATGGTGGTCAAACGCTAAAATCTATAAGGTATTAAAACGATATTTAAAATTATATGTTCAAATATAAAAACAGGTCTGTGTAAATATTTAAAAATATATACCTCAAAGAGTCATACGGTAATGGTGCATAAATAAATAAACCAGCCAAGCTAATTCAGTAATTACGTAAACGGTTAGAAGCATCGATGTTTTAGAGGTGTGTCTAAACGTATGGCACATTAATAACGGTAGATTTGGACGAGTGTTTAACTCACAACCTTCATAAACACGGAAACATGATGTCGACGCTTATGTGTTAATGCCATATATAAACAAAATTCTATCAGTTTGTATTGCATTAAGCTTCAAGTATTATTAGTGTACTCAGTTATAAATTAGTATGTAACTACTTGTTACCTTTTAAAAACAATATTGAATCATTTAAATTATTTAATAAGAGTTCATGTTTTTATTGATTCGGATAATGAATATTAATTTAATAAAAAAGAAAACAATAGTAACGCTGCACCAGAGCGTCCTTCACCAGTCAGGTACCTTAGGTTTTGAATTATTATAAGCGTACCAAGAGTTAGCTACCTGTGTATATTAAAAATCTAAAGTTCAATGATAATGGAATTAAAATTGGAAAATTAAAAAAAAATCTAAAAACTTTATCTTAATTTTTTTTTATTTTTTTTTCTAATCGATTTATAAATAACGAAGTTCTGAGAAAAAGGATACAATCGAATTGAGAACCTCCTCCATTTTGAAATCGGTTTACAATATGCGCTTTAATGTACCTACGGTTGTGATTTATTTAAATATATGAACTAAATTAATTAATAAGAGATTTTCAAAAGTTGTTAACCAAACAGATAACTACTTTTATATAGTATATTTAGTAGTTGGTTTAATGAACACTAATAAGTTTTTCTTACTTTAATGCACGTGTGTAAATTTATAGTTTTTTTAATGACAGCTCAAATAAAGGAATTGCTAAGCGCACATCTATTATAAGGTTCTTACGACATTATAGAATAAAAACCACGTGAAGAAAACAATGATCATATTAATATTTAATGAGGCCATTACTTAATTATGACAGCTACTATACACAAACGGTATTAATTACGTACTAAGCATAAGTTTATTTCTTTTTGCAAACCAAACACGAGCAGTTATATCTCATGCTCCTGGACTACGGTTCAATTTACAAGCTGAGCGGTAAAAAGGTAAAATGTATATATATTTCGGGTTACATTTTCTTCTTTTCCTCACTTACTGTAAATAAATATTACTACCTGAGATCATTTTTTTTTATTTTTAGACAGGAATTATAAAAAAGTTATGTTAAATTAATAGAAACTAGAACAGTTAAGCCGTAGTTGTATTGATGTTAAAACCGGATTTTCACATTAGTCAAATAATTATTTTTACCTCATCCATACTTCAGATTTATACTGTTCATCAGTAAGGAGCAGACCTTATGATAGTAAACTTTCTCACCTTAAGATCTACTATGAAGCCGAAGGTTCGCGAGTTCGATTCATTAGCATATCTGGCATTTCTTTGTCTGAGCTTTGTATATTAAATATTGATATGTTTACGTACTAACGGATTTCCGCCTACATAATTGGGCTGGAAAACATTGCAAAACGGCAATCGAACCCAAAGTTATAGCTTAGAATAATCTACGAATATTTACGCATCGAATGCAATGTTATTATAACTAAAAACTGTAAATACGTTACTTGCATGATATTTTGACAAAACAAATGGCACGATAACGCACACATACGTAAAGTAATATTGGAAATTTGAAAGTAAGATGGCATATTCTCAATATCGATGGAGAAAAGGAGATAGTTATATGTTGTTTAGATACAGGCGGATTGACCGAGCAACCGTCAATAATAAGCTAGTTAGCCAAGTTTTAACAAGGCGCTGTCGAAGCACTTATGACGTATCTAGATTTTTTTAGTTATGTTTTAGTTCGAATGGTCATAGTCCTCTCTGACGCGTCTGACGTAAATGAGTCTCAAAGGATTTGTATTTTCATTATATCATACATACACATAATACTACAAATAATGTGTATATATATTTTTAACTTTAATTAAAGTTTCATTGCATTAGTTTGGAATTAAACATTTTGTACTCATATTCAAAATAATATATTTATTTCTTTTACATTATTGTCCAAATATGTATTTGAAAATCTTTATGACTTAAATTAATGGACAAAAATTATAATATTCTCATAACTTAAGCCTCCTCCATGACGGCAACGGTCACCATTGAAATCGGACAGCAAACAGGGCTTTCTCGTGTAGTTTATTCCATGAAGTCGTTGTGTTACGAGGTCCATACACATTAACCGTGTTGGCTGTAGGCAGCACCATTTCACAAGTGCACTTGGCACGCTTCACAAACTCGGTTCAGTTAGTTATTCCTTGTTGGGTTATTCCTCGTAATGCTTTTGTTCAAATCATCACTTTATATGTAATTTAATTAACATAACTTTAATTTCAGCATTATTATGTTAACCAATGTTCTTAGAGTCATAATCATATGGAAAATTATGGGAGATATGTGCAAAAAAGACTTAAAATACAGGAAAAAAGCTCCGTAATGTAAGGAATCAAAATTTTCATGTAATATTTTAGGAAAAAATATTCGTTTAGTAGAGATTCATTCAGAAATTCTTTCAAGAATAATATCTAAAATAATAGCTTATAATTTATAAAAAATGGTAGATTTTCGATATTCGCACGCCCACGCACACTTATACGTACACATTAGAAAGAATAGAGATAAAGTCGCGTGAAGGGGGCATAACGCATTTTCCTTTCATGACGATTTCTACCAGTAACGTCTTACGACAAAACCTGTTAGAAATAATAATAGCAGAATTATTTGCATATGGTTCGTATTGTAATTTTCCAATTATGTACATGTGTGTATCACGCTTACGGTATCTCATGAAAAGGGTACTTTAAAACCTGCGTAGCGGAAGTGAACGGAAGCGACGGAAAACGCGACGTCGTCACCGCATAGCGGTCGGAACGCGCCGCGCCACGCTGTGCAGACGCGATGGCATCGCTGTCGTGCGCCACCACTCACGGCGGCCGCCGGCGCTCGTGTCGCCGTGACTTATGGCCCCCTCGCTAACTTCGATCGTACGATTGAATAATAATAACCGATTCTCGCACACCAAATTTATGTTAGGAAATACTCCGTATCGACAGAACGCATCGGGTGCGCCTCGCCTGTCTACAATTTTCTCGCATCAATTTATCCTTGGGCACTCATCCATAACTCTGAAATTTGATTCTGATAAATAAAATTTTGTAAAGAAGACTCCGCCGACTGCCGTACCTCTCGAAGTGATGAGTTTTTGTATTTGGGTGACTGTAGTTTTTAATTTTCTCATTTATATATACTAAAATCATTTAAACATATTCTGGGACTATAATGACCATAGACTATTTAAATATTGTCTTGAAACGACATAAAGACCATATAAAAATAAAACGTAATAAATGAATTATACAATACTAGCGAGCGCGGTGAACGTTATCCCGTCCTGATAATAAAAAAAACGATATACCTAAACCCTCTTTGCGAATCACTTTATCTACTGATGAAAACCGCCTGAAAATCCGTTTGAAAGTTTTTGAGTTTATCGCAAAACATCGTCTGTCTGTCACAGACGGGGCAGAGGACTTTTTTCTATAATATGTAATAATTTTCTTGTGAACATCATCAATAACGCCAATGAAGTAAACCTGCGTAGCGGAAGTGAACGGAAGCGACGGAAAACGCGACGTCGTCACCGCATAGCGGTCGGAACGCGCCGCGCCACGCTGTGCAGACGCGATGGCATCGCTGTCGTGCGCCACCACTCACGGCGGCCGCCGGCGCTCGTGTCGCCGTGACTTATGGCCCCCTCGCTAACTTCGATCGTACGATTGAATAATAATAACCGATTCTCGCACACCAAATTTATGTTAGGAAATACTCCGTATCGACAGAACGCATCGGGTGCGCCTCGCCTGTCTACAATTTTCTCGCATCAATTTATCCTTGGGCACTCATCCATAACTCTGAAATTTGATTCTGATAAATAATTTTTTGTAAAGAAGACTCCGCCAATTGCCGTACCTCTCGAAGTGATGAGGTTTTGTATTTGGATGACTGTACTTTTTAATATTCTCATTTATATATAAAAAAATCATTTAAACATATCATGGGACTATAATGACCATAGACTTTTTAAATATTCTCCTGAAACGACATCAAGACCATATAAAAATAAAACGTAATAAATGAATTTTACAATACTAGCGGGCCCGGTGAACGTTGTCCCGTCCTGATAATAAAAAAAAACGATATACCTAAACCCTCCTTGCGAATCACTTTATCTACTGATGAAAACCGCCTGGAAATCCGTTCGAAAGTTTTTGAGTTTATCGCAAACAGACAGACGGACGCGGCAGAGGACTTTTTTTCTATAATATGTAATAATTTTCTTGTGAACATCTTCAATAACGCCAATGAAGTGGTAGCAATTTCTAGAGATAAAATCAATGCCCACAGATTATTATTAGAAACTATAATTTTGAGATCGTTAAACTGCGATAAACTACTTTATGAAGTTAAATTTATTTTTAATTCCTTACGGAAAATTTATATCTTAAAGAGAGTAACAATCAGTAAACCACAAAAAGCGACGCTGTTTCACGCGTAATAAATAATGCGCTACAATTATAGTTATAAGTGGCAAGCACTTCCTACATCCACTTTTGAAATTATATGCAGTTCAATGAACTGCCAAATTTGTTGTAAATTGCTGGTTCACACTTATAATGTTTTCACTTCGGTTCTTAGCCGTGACCGCTGTGCTCTCGCTATCACCATATCTCTACATGTTAGAATTCGATTCATTATTACCGTTAGTTATTGCTTGCCATCTCAATCCAGAACCCGTCATTATGAATACTTGTTTTGTTCTATAATTTAATATTTTTCAAAAGTCACGCAGTTTGCCGGCCTCGCTATGTTGCGCCGACTAACATTCATTTTGCAACCGTTTCCACGTACTAAACATAAATTACGATCTAGACTGGGAAGCGAGAACAAAAAATATAAATTACCCAGCTACACTAGTCTACGTACAATCATATAGTACGTCGTTCAAATAAAAACGACTAATATTTTTCACGTAACTGTTGACCGTTCGTTCATACGCCTCAAGCGGTCTGTGTAATTCAACGTAAAAAGTTAAATTATTACTATATATACCTTAGATTACAGACTGAGAAGTTAGATTATGTTAAACAATGTTATTTCATTTTTAACGAGTGTATACTTTAGTGTACACTAATCCGCAATATAAGTTAATGACATAAATTAATCACTCTTTGCCTTTTTATGAGTAATATAGCATACATTCAATCTTTTTCTATACTTATATTATAAAGAGTTTGTGAAGTTGTGACGACGTTGTAGGGGTAATCTCAGGAACTACTGGTCCGATTTCAAAAATTCTTTCAGTGTTATATATCATCGCGCTAAGACCAATGCAGCGGAGCACCAATGAAGAATGTTTCAAAATCGGGCTATGTTTTCCTGTTGAGAGCTTCCGCTGCGTGTTAGCGTTAGCTCAAAGTACTAAAAGTAGTAAAAACAATTCCACGTGGACGAGCTAGTTATTTATAAAATACATCAGTCTGTTAGTGTTCTCATCTTTTATATCGCTGACTTAGCGCCCTTTATAGCCTATAATAATTGAAACGTAAAACTTTATATCACCCTTCAATACCGTTATTGTACCTTAGAAACAGCAATCACGTTCGTAATTATAGAAATAAAAATAAATCCGTTATAGTAATGTGTAAGTTACCTGTAATTGTTTTGTAAATTTCCAATACAGAAATCAGACCTACATAGTATTGGAGTAACGGTCTCGACATCATATACCAATAGTAATGATCTGTAGTCGGTTCACCTCAATTTTATCCAATTAATATCACAATACATCATCATCATGCGCCAACAGTGATATCAATTAGCATGGTTAAATGGAGCAAATTCCGTGCCGGGGCACGTATCAATCACCAATCTCCCGACTGTATACGATGTTATATTACATGACACGATTCCATTACTGTCCCATTTGCCACTGTCGAATGAGCGACGAACGCGGGTGCCATTTTAGAAATAGGTTCTTGAATGTATATGAAAAGAAAATATTACGTTATTCTTATTTTTGTAATTGTTACGTACGTGACGTTTACGTTCTTAGAATTTAACATCAATTACATGAATTTTATATACTCACGTCTCTATTGTTTTTTTATATTTAGCTTTCAAGGGATGGATAGTAGGATATGAACATCGTCTTCGACTGTATCACAACTACAATAAAGCAGGTGAAATATTCTGTGTAGTAGCACACTTAAATTACGCAATTGTCTATACGCAACTGAGATGCGACCATTATACGCAAGATATTAAATCCATAACAGTGACTCATTATTTTTTAGGTTGTCGCGTGTGTATCCAACTGTCGAAACTTGCGATGAATTGTAAACCTCTCAGTTTATTTTTACATTGCAAAACTAGCAGTTTTCACCGTTCATATAGTATATATATTCTGTATAGAAAAAAACCAATTGCTGAATGTATGTTATCAGTACAATGTTTGCATAAAAGAAAATCTTTATAAAATCGTAAAGAAAGAGAAATATTTTGTTTAAAAAACCTCCATATAAAAAGCAAGTGAACGAGGAAAGACAACATCAGAGTGAATGTATGGTATCAGTATAATGTTTGCATAAAAGAAAATCTTCATAAAATCGTAAAGAAAGAGAAAAATGTTGGTTTAAAAAACCTCAATATAAAAAGCAAGTGAATGAGAAAGAAAACATCAGAGCTATTCTCAAGAATATTGACAGAATTGACACATTGTCTTTCAGTTACCGTTTTCAATTACATAGCTAAGTAGCTAGAAGGTGATAAAGAAAGGAGTTCGCACTTACAGTAAGAATATTCCAAAGTAGACTAGATAACATTGGATATACAGAAACTTTTGGGCTTGTTTAGAAATCACCACTATTATTACAATTTTATAACAGTAAAAGCTTGAATTTAATTACGCGTAAAAATACACCCGTCACCATCAACAAAGAGGCGGTGGGTCCTCTTATGGGAAACGCTTAACATTGTCCCGCCACGTCGCTTCTATAATATTTCATGCTGGTCCTTTATGTGCGATTGTTACTAACCAAAGCACCACCCAGGAAATCCCTCACTCTACAACATCTTATGTTTTGAAATATTCCACGAACTATTGGAACCTGCAGCAACGTAATCTTAAAATGACTTATTGTACTGTTTAATAAAATATTACATATATACAAATACAATTGAAGTGACTTTTTGTAATCTAAAAATAACAGCTTTTTACTAAATGTATATATATGTATAAAAGTATATCTGGCGCTGTTTATTCCGGATAATCTCCGAAATGGTAGGACCGATTTTGATAAATGTTCACTGACAAATAACTTATGGTATAAGAAGTAAATTAGGCTACTACTATTTAAAAAAAGAGGTTTACACGCAATTATGATAACTTTAGTGATCTTATTGAAAGCGGCGCGGTTTAGAATTGCGTGCGCTCCACACGCATGTTTACACTGAATAGACGTTTTTTTGTTAAATTCCAGACCTTCCAGACCTTATTCTCTGTGTTGAAATATATACAATACCAATTTTCATGGCGGTCGATTCTACGACAAAGAAGTTAATGCGGTTTAGCTCCACCTAATGGTGAGTTACAGTAAGAAGAAAGCGTGGAAAATGCTTTCATGAATAAAACATTTCGTATGCCAATTCTCATGGCCACATACATGTTTATATAGAAATATGTATTGGCATACGTTATTGAAATAAATAGCTCTTATCGACATTAAATCCTCAATTCGCTTCGGAATTTGTACTCTTCAGTTTATTCCCATTTAGTCGGAATACTCGCCTCATTTTATGTGATTCTAGCATCGAAGTAAGTTTGATCGAGCTATCGGTCCAACATTTGCATTATCAAAAGGACCGCAGCCGTGCTCATATCAGCGAGGACACGCAACGTTCGCGGAAGCAAAGCCCCGACCGGCGAACGATAACTCAACTAAGAATACCTGAAATGCAATCCTGTATTCGCTGTGTCGTATTCAACACCATAGAGAGTCAATGACGTCCTACTACGCACATTGACCGCAGTACAGAAAAGTGTTTAAGGAAACTCGATTGAGCTATAACGTATTCATACATCGAATGAAGTTTCTCTAACATATTATTTATTTCCGTGGACGAGCTAGTTATTTATAAAATACATCAGTCTGTTAGTGTTCTCATCTTTTATATCGCTGACTTAGCGCCCTTTATAGCCTATAATAATTGAAACGTAAAACTTTATATCACCCTTCAATACCGTTATTGTACCTTAGAAACAGCAATCACGTTCGTAATTATAGAAATAAAAATAAATCCGTTATAGTAATGTGTAAGTTACCTGTAATTGTTTTGTAAATTTCCAATACAGAAATCAGACCTACATAGTATTGGAGTAACGGTCTCGACATCATATACCAATAGTAATGATCTGTAGTCGGTTCACCTCAATTTTATCCAATTAATATCACAATACATCATCATCATGCGCCAACAGTGATATCAATTAGCATGGTTAAATGGAGCAAATTCCGTGCCGGGGCACGTATCAATCACCAATCTCCCGACTGTATACGATGTTATATTACATGACACGATTCCATTACTGTCCCATTTGCCACTGTCGAATGAGCGACGAACACGGGTGCCATTTTAGAAATAGGTTCTTGAATGTATATGAAAAGAAAATATTACGTTATTCTTATTTTTGTAATTGTTACGTACGTGTCGTTTACGTTCTTAGAATTTAACATCAATTACTTGAATTTTATATACTCACATCTCTATTGTTTTTTTTATATTTAGCTTTCAAGGGATTGATAGTAGGATATGAACATCGTCTTCAACTGTATCACAACTACAATAAAGCAGGTGAAATATTCTGTGTAGTAGCAGACTTAAATTACGCAATTGTCTATACGCAACTGAGATGCGACCATTATACGCAAGATATTAAATCCATAACAGTGACTCATTATTTTTTAGGTTGTCACGTGTATATCCAATTGTCGAAACTTGCGATGAATTGTAAACCTCTCTGTTTATTTTTACATTGCAAAACTAGCAGTTTTCACCGTTCATATAGTATATATATTCTGTATAGAAAAAAACCAATTGCTGAATGTATGTTATCAGTACAATGTTTGCATAAAAGAAAATCTTTATAAAATCGTAAAGAAAGAGAAATATTTTGTTTAAAAAACCTCCATATAAAAAGCAAGTGAACGAGGAAAGACAACATCAGAGTTATTCTCAAGAATATTGACAGAATTGACACATTGTCTTTCAGTTACCGTTTTCAATTACATAGCTAAGTAGCTAGAAGGTGATAAAGAAAGGAGTTCGCACTTACAGTAAGAATATTCCAAAGTAGACTAGATAACATTGGATATACAGAAACTTTTGGGCTTGTTTAGAAATCACCACTATTATTACAATTTTATAACAGTAAAAGCTTGAATTTAATTACGCGTAAAAATACACCCGTCACCATCAACAAAGAGGCGGTGGGTCCTCTTATGGGAAACGCTTAACATTGTCCCGCCACGTCGCTTCTATAATATTTCATGCTGGTCCTTTATGTCCGATTGTTACTAACCAAAGCACCACCCAGGAAATCCCTCACTCTACAACATCTTATGTTTTGAAATATTCCACGAACTATTGGAACCTGCAGCAACGTAATCTTAAAATGACTTATTGTACTGTTTAATAAAATATTACATATATACAAATACAATTGAAGTGACTTTTTGTAATCTAAAAATAACAGCTTTTTACTAAATGGATATAAAAGTATATCTGGCGCTGTTTATTCCGGATAATCTCCGAAATAGTAGGACCTTGGGCTTGTTTAGAAATCACCACTATTATTACAATTTTATAACAGTAAAAGCTTGAATTTAATTACGCGTAAAAATACACCCGTCACCATCAACAAAGAGGCGGTGGGTCCTCTTATGGGAAACGCTTAACATTGTCCCGCCACGTCGCTTCTATAATATTTCATGCTGGTCCTTTATGTCCGATTGTTACTAACCAAAGCACCACCCAGGAAATCCCTCACTCTACAACATCTTATGTTTTGAAATATTCCACGAACTATTGGAACCTGCAGCAACGTAATCTTAAAATGACTTATTGTACTGTTTAATAAAATATTACATATATACAAATACAATTGAAGTGACTTTTTGTAATCTAAAAATAACAGCTTTTTACTAAATGGATATAAAAGTATATCTGGCGCTGTTTATTCCGGATAATCTCCGAAATAGTAGGACCGATTTTGATAAATGTTCACTGACAGATAACTTATGGTATAAGAAGTAAATTAGGCTACTACTATTTTAAAAAAAGAGGTTTACACGCAATTATGATAATTTTAGTGATCTTATTGAAAGCGGTGTTTAGAATTGCGCGCGCTCCACACGCATGTTTACACTGAATAGACGTTTTTTTGCTAAATTCCAGACCTTCCAGACCTTCTCTGTGTTGAAATATATACAATACCAATTTTCATGGCGGTCGATTCTACGACAAAGAAGTTAATGCGGTTTAGCTCCACCTTATGGTGAGTTACAGTAAGAAGAAAGCGTGGAAAATGCTTTCATGAATAAAACATTTCGTATGCCAATTCTCATGGCCACATACATGTTTATATAGAAATATGTATTGGCATACGTTATTGAAATAAATAGCTCTTATCGACATTAAATCCTCAATTCGCTTCGGAATTTGTACTCTTCAGTTTATTCCCATTTAGTCGGAATACTCGCCTCATTTTATGTGATTCTAGCATCGAAGTAAGTTTGATCGAGCTATCGGTCCAACATTTGCATTATCAAAAGGACCGCAGCCGTGCTCATATCAGCGAGGACACGCAACGTTCGCGGAAGCAAAGCCCCGACCGGCGAACGATAACTCAACTAAGAATACCTGAAATGCAATCCTGTATTCGCTGTGTCGTATTCAACACCATAGAGAGTCAATGACGTCCTACTACGCACATTGACCGCAGTACAGAAAAGTGTTTAAGGAAACTCGATTGAGCTATAACGTATTCATACATCGAATGAAGTTTCTCTAACATATTATTTATTTCAATATAGACTAGGTCGCTTGTTCTTATAGTTTTAATGATGATAGGTAAATAAAAAAGTAGAAGTAGTCATAAGGACTGCCGATAAAAGTGACAACTCAAAACAATGGATTAATTTTGTTCTGTATTGGATTTTTAAATCCATTATCGACTTTTTTAATTGAAAACTTCTTCAGGCGCGTTGAGCGCGGTATATTTGGCAAGAGATTTTTTTTTCGAACTGGCTACGCTATTGACCTACCAAAGTCTTAACAGCTTCACCGGACTACTAAGGCTAGCGCTTATCAATGACGTCCTACTACGCACATTGACCGCAGTACAGAAAAGTGTTTAAGGAAACTCGATTGAGCTATAACGTATTCATACATCGAATGAAGTTTCTGTAACATATTATTTATTCCAATATAGACTAGGTCGCTTGTTCTTATCGTTTTAATGATGATAGGTAAATAAAAAAAGTAGAAGCAGTCATAAGGACTGCCGTTAAAAGTGACAACTCAAAACAATGGAATAATTTTGTTCTGTATTGGACTTTTAAATCCATTATCGACTTTTTCAATTGAAAACTTCTTTAGGCGCGTAGAGCGCGGTATATTTGGCAGGAGATATTTTTTTTCGAACTGTTTACGCTATTGACCTAGCAAGGTCACCGGACTTCTACAGCTTCACCGGACTACTAAGGCGAGCGCTTAAGGCACTCAGCCGATTTTATTTGACAACTAGCTCAAGAATGCACGGCACACCTCGGCTTGGGCTGTTGCCTGATACATGCAATTTGCGACCTATCTGAGCTAAGCTAAGCTATTAGCTAACTATTCATACATATATGAGTTGTTGAAACATATATGTGTACCAAGCATACATACCTCAACAACTATTATATATATTTCGTATCGGATAATTTTCTAAACTATTTCAGTTTCATAAGGGAAAAAATAAATCCCACTGTGTATGCGTGCACGTGGAGGTGATATGTGTAATGCTGTCGCAGTGATGTAAGATTTTGTGTCACTGTATCGTGCGAGCAGCTCACTCAAGGGCTCCACGCCGAGGGAACGGACCTAGGCTTGAGTCGCTGCCGAGGGGAGCCTAATCTAATGTGCGGGAGCGAAATTGACCCCCGGGATAAATTTATATTCTGCAGCTCATCACACTTTTGATTGATTAATATAAAATGTATATAATTATTGCTCCGAGTGCCAATACATATGAAAACCACAGTAATGTTAATGATTTCAATAAACAAATTCAACTAGCTCAAGAATGCACGGCACACCTCGGCTTGGGCTGTTGCCTGATACATGCAATTTGCGACCTATCTGAGCTAAGCTAAGCTATTAGCTAACTATTCATACATATATGAGTTGTTGAAACATATATGTGTACCAAGCATACATACCTCAACAACTATTATATATATTTCGTATCGGATAATTTTCTAAACTATTTCAGTTTCATAAGGGAAAAAATAAATCCCACTGTGTATGCGTGCACGTGGAGGTGATATGTGTAATGCTGTCGCAGTGATGTAAGATTTTGTGTCACTGTATCGTCGAGGGAACGGACCTAGGCTTGAGCCACTGACTAGGGGGCCTAATTTGGTGTGCGGGAGCGAAATTGACCCCAGGGATAAATTTATAATTCGCATCATGACATGTTAAGTAAGCATGAGAAGCCGTAATGCGCTTACGCGGCTTGCGTCAGACTAGCGACGCATATTTTGCAGCTCTTCACACCTTTGATTGATTATTAGACTTTATAAAAATGTATATAATTATTGCTCCGAGTGCCAATACATATGAAAACCACACTAATGTTAATGATTTCAATAAACAAATTCGTAAAATTAAATATTGTCATTCACACTATAATTAATTTTAAAATTCATAAGAGGACACAGCTACTTAATTGTTTTTTGAGTGTTCACTTCTGTCGGCGGTCCTTATTACTGCCTCAACTTTTCTTTTTGTTGTTACTAATGTTAATGCGTTTCAAAAGCATTTATGAGTACAATTTCTTGTTCTTCAAAGTCAGTCACATATGTGTTTTGTTATGTTCGATTCGTATAAATCGTATTATGTAGAGATTTGATATTTCAGATTTATGTGCATTATTAGTGTTATAATACAACAATATGCAGCAAGCGACCGGCTCTAATACGATTTTAATATACTTAACGATGTACGGTTCGTATCATATTATGACTATAATGTACCGCTTGACTTATTCAACAAAAGTTTATTCAACTGAGAGATATGTCTTTCGTCTGTACCATCCATACATGAAATATGATTTCTACGTTGCTAATAACATTTTATATTTTGCTAATATCATATATATTAGAGTAAAGGATAATATTGAAATCTTATAAATAACTAAGCTCTTTGTAGTTTATTTCTGAAAATATTGGATATAAGTAATGGATTATGATATTTAATTAATGATATAAAGGGAATTTGGAAGCATAACTTGCACTTAGAATTTTTGATATCAAATTTTCAAAAATAATTTTATCGGTTAGTCTTACGTAAATTCAGTGTAGCACTATGCCTTCACTTCTGTCGGCGGTCCTTATTACTGCCTCAACTTTTCTTTTTGTTGTTACTAATGTTAATGCGTTTCAAAAGCATTTATGTGTACAATTTCTTGTTCTTCAAAGTCAGTCACATATGTGTTTTGTTATGTTCGATTCGTATAAATCGTATTATGTAGAGATTTGATATTTCAGATTTATGTGCATTATTAGTGTTATAATACAACAATATGCAGCAAGCGACCGGCTCTAATACGATTTTAATATACTTAACGATGTACGGTTCGTATCATATTATGACTATAATGTACCGCTTGACTTATTCAACAAAAGTTTATTCAACTGAGAGATATGTCTTTCGTCTGTACCATCCATACATGAAATATGATTTCTACGTTGCTAATAACATTTTATATTTTGCTAATATCATATATATTAGAGTAAAGGATAATATTGAAATCTTATGAATAACTAAGCTCTTTGTGGTTTGTTTCTGAAAATATTGGATATAAGTACAAATATTGGATATAAGTAATAATAGATTATGATATTTAATTGGTGATATAAAGGGAATTCGGAAGCATAACTTGCACATAGAATTTTTGATATCAAATTTTTAAACATAACTTTATCGGTTAGTTTTATGTAAATTCAGTGTAGCACTATGCTTTTGTATGCGGCAATGACAACAGTACAACCACAACCACCTATACAGAGTAATTGTGAATATTTTTTCTTTTTAAGAAAACTTTATACAAATAACGTGAGACTGGTAATGTATAGTTCATTCGCTTCTGTTTATTTCTTGCATTTATTGCCAGTGTTGCAATTATTTTTACTATTTAGTAGAAACGTTGTCGGCAAGAAATTTAATGAGTAGCCTAAAACAGGAGTCTATTGCAGTCGCACTCTGCCTGAAATATTAAATTCAGCGCGAAAGAGACAACTGCATCTTGGACTTATTGTACCTGTACAAATTAAACGAAATTATGATTCCGTATCTCCGTGTTTGCTAATTCAGAACTGAAACGGCTTACTGTAGTAACAATCACCTATAGGTATGTTCCGGCAGCTGAACTGAATAGCCAGCCCTCGTTTAAGTTTAGTCAGAAACCAATTTAGGCACCACTGTTATTTAATATCATATATATTAATACGTGAACCCTAAACTTTGTATCCCTTTTTAACGGAATTGGGCGAACGGATAAACGTGAAATTTGGCATAGTTAAAGTTTATATGGAGGAGAAGTGCAGAACGCTATTTATTTTATATAAAATGCATTAGAAGTACATTAAATTACTTAAAATATGTATTACTCACACTACTGCTTCAATTTTACACAACATATACACACATGTAAATAAAAAAGACATTTTGACATCTGTCAATAAAGTACTTCAAAAAAGGTTGTGAAGGAGGTTGCTATGCTCGACTGTATGTATTATTTTACTCGTACGTTCCAATTACCCTTTTTCATTCTACATCCAACTTTAAAAAATCAATGAACTATGGTCGAATGTCGACCACTGGGCGCCCACTAGTCAGATGAAATGAATTTAGGCACCACTGTTATTTAATATCAGATGAAATGGTGGTTAAACACTGAAAACATATAAAGTACTATAAAGCTATGCTCACGACTCCGTCCGCGTGGAACCTAATATAAAAAAACAGTAACTAATAAAATCATCTGAATGTTGTATTGAGTCCATTTACTTCTCTACTTTTCTCTAGTACGTCGCATCGTCATTAAAACTGCAATACCTTTTGATAGAGTAAACCGATTTTAATGGCACCAAGACTAAATGTTACTCGATGATTTGTGATGTTTTATGATATTTTTTATCGTGAACCCAGTACTTGAGCAGTGATGGGTTTTCAAACACACAGTCATTTCCAAAAATGATTAAAATGTATGTTATTACTTATTCCAAGACACCTGCAACAATTTTTTTTTCACAAAAATCTTAATTATACAAATACGTTATTTTGTTGTTTTTTTTTCTCGAACTGTCTACGCTTTTGACCTAGCAAGGTCTTCACAGCTTCACGGGCCTACCAGTTACGTTACATTGACATTCTTATTATACGTATAAACAATTTGTTAAAATAAACAAGTAAAATCCACGTTAATATTATAAATACGCACGTGAGTTTGTTTGTAACATGCATTAACTACTCAACCTATCATAGTGAAATTTTTCATACACTTTTTCCAGGTGTAAAAGAACGTAGGGTACTTCTCATACAGAAAAATAGTCTATATCAATCAAATCTACATTAACGCGAGCAAGAGCTAGTTATCAATGAACCTTGCTGCAATTTTAGGTACATTCATGAATGAATTTACTTGAGTATTGCTATTGACTAAACAATGAGTTTAATGAGAGTTGACAACAGGCGTGATTTTTACACGCCACGCTTTGTTTGAGGATGGGAGTGGCGCGGAAGCGACTCGCACCGGCACGCGCTCCGTTACCTTCAACGGTCATTAAATGACCACTCTTAATTATCAACAGTTACCGCACAGTTCGCAGACCGCACTGATACCACTCAGCCGCGGCGATGTTAAACTCCTCACCGTAACCGACCAACCGCATTCAAGTTAATAGCCTATCAAAATATTTTCACACTACCCCATAACAATAGCTATATTGTAATTTAAACATTGTTATGTACATAATATTTTAGAATGGCTATACTTAAGGTGGTAGAGTCACGCTGAAGCTACTACTGGTTTCAGCATGAATGGGTCAGCTCGTCCGGGGTAGTACCCAGTACTTGAGCAGTGATGGGTTTTCAAACACACAGTCATTTCCAAAAATGATTAAAATGTATGTTATTACTTATTCCAAGACACCTGCAACAATTTTTTTTTCACAAAAATCTTTATTATACAAATACGTTATTTTGTTGTTTTTTTTCTCAAACTGTCTACGCTTTTGACCTAGCAAGGTCTTCACAACTTCACGGGCCTACCAGTTACGTTACATTGACATTCTTATTATGCGTATAAACAATTTGTTAAAATAAACAAGTAAAATCCATGCTAATATTATAAATACGACCGTGAGTTTGTTTGTAACATGCTTTAACTACTCAACCTATCGTAGTGAAATTTTTCATACACTTTCTTAAGTCGTACAGAAAAATAGTACTGTTCCCGAAGGATCAACCAAATCTACATTAACGCGAGTAAGAGCTAGTTATCAATAAGTAACCTAGCTGCAAGAGCTTATATTTTAGTTACATTCATGAATGAATTTACTTGAGTATGGCTAATGACTAAACAATGAGTTTAATGAGAGTTGACAACAGGCGTGATTTTTACACGCCACGCTTTGTTTGAGGATGGGAGTGGCGCGGAAGCGACTCGCACCGGCACGCGCTCCGTTACCTTCAACGGTCATTAAATGACCACTCTTAATTATCAACAGTTACCGCACAGTTCGCAGACCGCACTGATACCACTCAGCCGCGGCGATGTTAAACTCCTCACCGTAACCGACCAACCGCATTCAAGTTAATAGCCTATCAAAATATTTTCACGCTACCCCATAACAATAGCTATATTGTAATTTAAACATTGTTATGTACATAATATTTTAGAATGGCTATACTTAAGGTGGTAGAGTCACGCTGAAGCTACTACTGGTTTCAGCATGAATGGGTCAGCTCGTCCGGGGTAGTACCACCCTCTCACAGAAAACCGACGTGAAGTAACAGTGCTTGCATTGTTGCCTTTCGTTAGGTCAGTGAGACCGCCGGAAGGGCCCAACTCCTCTTCCCCCTCCCCCTTCCCCTGCTCCTCCCTCCACCCAACACAGACTGGCAACGCACTTGCAACTCCCTTGGTGTTGCTAGTCTCTATGGACGGCGGTGATCACTTACCATCAGGTGACCCGTCTGTTCGTTTGCCGCCTATGATATAAAAAAAAATCTTGATTATACTCAATATAAATAATATTAAAATACAGTGGACTCCTGGTAATTCGGCCCCTGTTTAAATCGCCAGCCACTGTAATCCGACATGTGTATTATTACATACTGAATATTTTTTTGACAATCTTCGCTAATGTAGATTATTCATAATTCACCAGGTTACAACTTGATTGATTCATATTTTAATTTTTATTCAGAGTTTTTGATTATTTTAATACTTATATACACTTATTTGTACATAATTATTTCCTAGTGTAAAATTATTATGGTTTCTGAATTTTATAGCATCATTAATGTTAATTTTATAATAAAACGTAAGTTCTCTATTGTGTTGTTTAATTTACTAAATTAGACATACATAATGAAGTATAGTTTTAGAGTATGACATACTACAGAATCTTGTCATTTGATCTGTAATTTGTCGGATTATAAAGTACTCTTTTGTAAAAAAATACGGACTATAAGAGGTCTCAGGCAATACTTTATAATCCTACAAATTCGATAATTCGACACTTGCAAAACGTTTGCCGGATTACCGAGGGTCCACTGTAATTAAATATTGCAACTTTTGGATATGCAATTTTGATTGCCCGATTGAAACTGTTGCGGAAATTCGGCAAAAGGCATACGTCGAGGTACCGACAATTTACTTGATTGGTCCAAAATGTTACTGTACTATGAAACGCTTGAAACGACTAATAATATTTCATGTTTAGGATTCTAATGTCACACTAATTCACTATTATGCAACGCATCTTTTTTTTATATTGACGTTCCAAAACACTTGCTTCGTTGCTCTACCAGTAACATTTCTAAATGAAGTCGTTAATAAGACATTTGAGTGTAATAAAATTAGCGTTAAGTACCTGTGCTTTAGAACTTGATCTCTCACATGATAGCAAGTGGCGCCCGGTTCGGATGCCACGATAACATTGCCTTAACACCGTCGCCGCCCTTCTCTAATTATAACATATATAACCACTATCGCATGAACTATTCCGCGCATGTGCAATGTAAACTGCGTAAATAGTTAGGCATTGTCTTCGAGCAGTATTTTCTGCGAAGTACAGTTAATGCGTTCGATGGTTATCGACTATCCCAGGCCCAAACGCAAAGTAGAATCCGTTACGAGATAGTATTTAAGTGATAACAAACATAATGAAACCTGATTCAAATTTACATATGAGCATAAAAACTTCGAGTAACAGACTATACGTCTTGTAGATTAACGCCTTAGTATTTAATCTTGAAGTAATTTATAGTTTCGCTATTATGAAAATAGCTTATATGCTTTAAGTACTCGAAACATGCATTTAAGGGTTTTCATTGTTGAAGTTAAAAGTTAAAAATCATCATTAACACCTATCGGCATATTTCAGCATTTCCATTAGAAAGCCATTCGTTATATAAACTAAATATGATACTAATTTTAGCCACGCTTTTGTTTGATTGTAATTAAGAAACTTATAATAAAAAAAGTTTTTATATTGGGTGTCATATTTGATCATTTTAGTTCTGTACATTTCCGATTAGGTTTTTTTTTATGTCATGCAGGCAAACGAACAGGTGGCCCACCTGATGTTAAGTGATCACCACCGTCCATAGACACTAACAACAACAGGGAAGTCGAAAGTGCGTTGCCAGTTTGTGTTTGGGGTTTGGGAGGGAGGGGGAGAGGAGAGGAGAGGTGGGCCTCCGGCGCTCTCACGGACCTAACGAAACGCAACAATGCAAGCACTGTTACTTCACGTCGGTTTTCTGTGAGAGGGTGGTACTATCCCGGACGAGCCGACCCATTTGTGCTGAAACCAATAATAGCTTCAGCGTGGCTCAACCACCTACAATGTGGTCATAGTATTGTTAAAGTATTTATGTAGTATCCAATTTCCTTATGATTTTTATATTCTTCATTAACAAAAGGTGTTAAGAATTAGGCTGAAATAAAAATTTGTACGTAGATCCGAGAAATACACTGCAACAATCATACTCACCTATAGACTCGAACCAAGAGGAACCTTAATAACATTTATCCGTTCAAATTAAAGTCACAAAATTTAGAGCACGAATATACAATTCTGGTCGGACCATAACAATTAGTAAATGATTAGACTTCACGCCACGGCCTGTTGTGAATAGTGGTTTTATCATGAGCAGTTTGAAATTTGTTTTATGAGCAATAATTAGATGCGTGCATGTACAGTGCTATGGACGTGATCAAATCGGACCACCCATGTCGACAACTTTCCGTGTTGGACGACCTCGATCGTATCGCTGTCTGCCTGTTAAACTAATATCGACTGGTTAACAAAAAAACCACTCGATGTAACGCATCACAAAGGAATCAACGAAATTAACGGTACCTTTGATATGGCAATTTTATGTGTTTATTTCACCACCACAAATCTCATTTTAACCAGTTACCAACACATAAACGATTCTACAGTACATAAATATGAAAAATAAAATTCAGCGGACTCGATTAGTTGATAATCACTAATTAATTGACTTTTTACAGTAAGGACATTTATAAATGTAATAGCGAAGCTAGAGTTCTCGTTTTAAAGTAGGAAAATAAAACCTATAAAATACAGTTGGTGTTGGTTAAAACACAAACGAGTTGTTTTCGTGACAAAAACAATGATAAATTGCTGTGCAGGAGGGTCTCGAATAGTTCTTTGACATACGAACTCGGTAGTGGGCGACAGTGACTGTTATAAAAATAATTTTTCTATCGGTCAATCCACTGTCTTTTTTTATGAAAATCAATCACGATAAGTAACTTTTTGCGCATTATTGCTTATTTACTGTTTATTCTAGGAATATTTCAATAGACTGATATGACTAAACAACAAATAAGTCATTATTCATCTTTCCTTAAACGTTTTTATAATAAAACGTAAGTTCTCTATTGTGTTGTTTAATTTACTAAATTAGACATACATAATGAAGTATAGTTTTAGAGTATGATATACTACAGAATCTTGTAATTTGTAGGATTGTAAGGTAATCTTTTGAAAAAAAAATACAGAATATAAGAGGTCTTAGGCAGTACTTTATAATCCTTGTAAAACGTTTATCGGGTTACTGGGGGTCCACTGTAATTAAATATCGCCACTTTTGGATATGCAATTTTGATTGGCAGATTGAAACAATTGCGGAAATACGACAAAAGGCAAACGACGAGGTACCGACAATTTAATTGATTGGTCCACAATGTTACTGTACTATGAAATGCTTGAAACGGCTAATAATATTTTATGTTTACGATTCTAATTTCACACTAATTCACTATTATACAACGCATCTTTTTTTTATATTGACGTTCCAAAACACTTGCTTCGTTGCTCTACCAGTAACATTTCTAAATGAAGTCGTTAATAAGACATTTGAGTGTAATAAAATTAGCGTTAAGTGCCTGTGCTTTAGAACTTGATCTCTCACATGATAGCAAGTGGCGCCCGGTTCGGATGCCACGATAACATTGCCTTAACACCGTCGCCGCCCTTCTCTAATTATAACATATATAACCACTATCGCATGAACTATTCCGCGCATGTGCAATGTAAACTGCGTAAATAGTTAGGCATTGTCTTCGAGCAGTATTTTCTGCGAAGTACAGTTAATGCGTTCGATGGTTATCGACTATCCCAGGCCCAAACGCAAAGTAGAATCCGTTACGAGATAGTATTTAAGTGATAACAAACATAATGAAACCTGATTAAAATTTACATATGAGCATAAAAAACTTTTTCACGTCGAGTAACAGACTATACGTCTTGTAGATTAACGCCTTAGTATTTAATCTTGAAGTAATTTATAGTCGCTATTATGAAAATAGCTTATATGCTTTAAGTACTCGAAACATGCATTTAAGGGTTTTCATTGTTGAAGTTAAAAGTTAAAAATCATCATTAACACCTATCGGCATATTTCAGCATTTCCATTAGAAAGCCATTCGTTATATAAACTAAATATGATACTAATTTTAGCCACGCTTTTGTTTGATTGTAATTAAGAAACTTATAATAAAAAAAGTTTTTATATTGGGTGTCATATTTGATCATTTTAGTTCTGTACATTTCCGATTAGGTTTTTTTTTATGTCATGCAGGCAAACGAACAGGTGGCCCACCTGATGTTAAGTGATCACCACCGTCCATAGACACTAACAACAACAGGGAAGTCGAAAGTGCGTTGCCAGTTTGTGTTTGGGGTTTGGGAGGGAGGGGGAGAGGAGAGGAGAGGTGGGCCTCCGGCGCTCTCACGGACCTAACGAAACGCAACAATGCAAGCACTGTTACTTCACGTCGGTTTTCTGTGAGAGGGTGGTACTATCCCGGACGAGCCGACCCATTTGTGCTGAAACCAATAATAGCTTCAGCGTGGCTCAACCACCTACAATGTGGTCATAGTATTGTTAAAGTATTTATGTAGTATCCAATTTCCTTATGATTTTTATATTCTTCATTAACAAAAGGTGTTAAGAATTAGGCTGAAATAAAAAATTGTACGTAGATCCGAGAAATACACTGCAACAATCATACTCACCTATAGACTCGAACCAAGAGGAACCTTAATAACATTTATCCGTTCAAATTAAAGTCACAAAATTTAGAGCACGAATATACAATTCTGGTCGGACCATAACAATTAGTAAATGATTAGACTTCACGCCACGGCCTGTTGTGAATAGTGGTTTTATCATGAGCAGTTTGAAATTTGTTTTATGAGCAATAATTAGATGCGTGCATGTACAGTGCTATGGACGTGATCAAATCGGACCACCCATGTCGACAACTTTCCGTGTTGGACGACCTCGATCGTATCGCTGTCTGCCTGTTAAACTAATATCGACTGGTTAACAAAAAAACCACTCGATGTAACGCATCACAAAGGAATCAGCGAAATTAACGGTACGTTTGATATGGCAATTTTATGCGTTTATTTCACCACCACAAATCTCATTTTAACCAGTTACCAACACATAAACGATTCTACAGTACATAAATATGAAAAATAAAATTCAGCGGACTCGATTAGTTGATAATCACTAATTAATTGACTTTTTACAGTAAGGACATTTATAAATGTAATAGCGAAGCTAGAGTTCTCGTTTTAAAGTAGGAAAATAAAACCTATAAAATACAGTTGGTGTTGGTTAAAACACAAACGAGTTGTTTTCGTGACAAAAACAATGATAAATTGCTGTGCAGGAGGGTCTCGAATAGTTCTTTGACATACGAACTCGGTAGTGGGCGACAGTGACTGTTATAAAAATAATTTTTCTATCGGTCAATCCACTGTCTTTTTTTATGAAAATCAATCACGATAAGTAACTTTTTGCGCATTATTGCTTATTTACTGTTTATTCTAGGAATATTTCAATAGACTGATATGACTAAACAACAAATAAGTCATTATTCCTCTTTCCTTAAACGTATAGTAAGCACTCGGTTACAGCATTACTATTACCATCTGTAACCGCATTGTCTTTTAGCATCAAGCGTGATTGCGGTCACACAATATAGAAAAATACAAACGTAATAAATAATAATAACACGTAATATAATTATTACCATCTGTAACCGCATTGTCTTTTAGCATCAAGCGTGATTGCGGTCACACAATATAGAAAAATACAAACGTAATAAATAATAATAACACGTAATATAATAATAAAAAAGAATAACGTTCCCAAATTGCAGCTTCCATCGTTGCGTCGATCTTATCGTCGATTTACACAGTAGGATAAATCTGCAAAATTGATATATTTAATCACTGAACCTATTAATAGAGATGGTTTTTGGTTGATTGCGATGTTCACATCCGCTCGTATCGCAATTTGCAATTACTAGGAAGCGCTCCTATTAGATAATGGTTGACTTTCACACACGGCCGTAATGAGTGACTATGTGCATAATTACGTATATGTTACTGTGAATGTTCGACATTGCTGTGTGTACCACCAGTATATGTCGACAATTTCTGGTGTAAATGCGAAATCAAGTCTTTTAGAATACAAAATATACCAGCGAATATCAATATTAACAAAGATGATTCCATGGAGTTTAGTGAACGATTTACAAATTATGTGATTAATATAAAAAACGGAATTGTTTAATAAATATTATAGAATCGGACAATATAGAATCTGCGATAACACAAAATCAGAGCGAATTAAATGCGGCAATGTATCAAATCGAAATGCGTGACATCGAACTGAGACTAACGGACATCTCCAGCAACATCACAAATTGATATGTATCAGTTGCAGTCGTTTGTTTTCCATTTAACAATTTGTATATCATTAGTAGTTATTTACTTCTAACACTTAGATTAATACCTGTTTTATTAAAACTCAAATCTTAAAAAGCGTAAAATGCTGTTAAATGTCTTGCCAATTATTTTTCTTGGTTAACAGGTTAATTGTTTGCAGCCGTTAGCTGCAAAGTTTTTAAAAAAATGCCGTATTTGTTACAATATTTCAACAATAACAAATAATGTAATGTAAAATCATAATTTAAAAAAATTGGCTATATATTTAAAAGAATTTTCCGCTTTTTAGGATTTGAGTTTATCATATGGTCTACATTAATTTGTATTTAGTATAACCCTTATGATTTTGGACAATCCAGGGGTTGAAGATTCACCAACATGTCGTAGTGTGTGTTAACTTTACCAGTGTATCATAGAAACCTTCATGAAAATAATATATAACGAATATTCACTAATTAGCTAGGTGAATGCTAACATATACTAGTATATCTTAGATACACTTCTCTTCAAATATTTGTAGTAACATATATATATATATTAATTAGTCTATTCGATAATTACTTACATGCTTGCGTTGCGACTCAACTCGGTTCATTCACTCTCCATTAAAGTCCTTAACTAACGATGACTAGCAGTTTAACGTCTCTCACGATATATTTTTGTGAGAACTAATTTCGCACATATTTTCTTCTCTAGCGTATAATATCGAATCACTGAACTTTTATTTCTAACTTCCACTGTAGCTAACAACCTATTCGAACAATATAGGCACGCAGTTGGTTACAGTAATAAATATACAATAATATTTGATCTATCGGTTATCATCATATATATATTAATACGTGAAGCCTAAACTTTGTACCCCTTTTTAAAAGAAATGGACGCACGGATGAACGTGAAATTTGGCATAGTTAAAGTTTATATGAAGGAGAAGTGCAGAAAGCTATTTTTGTTATATAAAATGCATTAAAATTATATTAAATTAATTAAACTATACATTACTCACACTACTGCTTGATTTTTACACACCATATACACACATATAGATGGAAAAACATTTTGACATCCGTCAAAAGGTCCGTCACTCTTACGTTCCAATATTTTACCTTTTCAATATTTTGCACATGATTGACGTTGCATGCATTACATGCCCTTTCAAACTAAATGGTCAAATTGTAGGTTAATTTTATAATAATACTAGCTGACCAGTGCGACTTCGTCTGCACCAAATCGGTTATCACCGGTTTCAATTGTATTTTTCAACGCGAAAATTTTTAATAAACGTGTATCCCGATTACATCCACACCTACCGTTTCCCATTGTAAATCCAAACTATCAAGGGACTCCCTCAACAATATACCCAGACGGTATGTTAGAAATGTTTTAAAATAAGCCTACAACCCGTTCGTAACATCATCTACCGGAGTCAATTAAAATAAAAACGTATATTAGCGATAATGTAAAAAAAGCTTGAGAGGCCTATGGACCTCCCGTTGGAACGAAGTTCCTTTCCCTTTTTTGTAGGCGTTTACTATACAGTCAGTATAGTTTACATTATAAAATATCAAGTTGATAGACTTAAATTGTAATTTAAACGATAAAATATATTCATAAAATAAATAATGATAAATTAAACACTGAATGGCATTGGCAGAATGGCATAACTATTTTCAACTTGTATTATAACTTTTTCACACTACATTGTATTAAAGAAAAATATAAATATTAAAAAGATATGAGCAAGATGCGTCAAATGTCACTTGCCTGTGACTATTTGTCTAAGAGCTAGGCAACGGTTTCGACAGCGAATTGGCTGCCGGTAAACCTTTACAGGCAAAAATATTGAACTTTATATAATTTTAGAATATTTTGTTTTTCACTAACTTTGAAACGCTACTAAAACATGAAATTATTATTGCCAGACATTTTTGTTATTAACAATAATGTGCCCGATGCTAATTTTGTAAATAAAAAAGAATTTTCAAACCATGTTTAGATAACTGTAATTTTATTGAAGTTATACTTCTTTTAGAGCGTTAGGGAAAAATAATGAGAGTAAATTTTTGCCGATCGACGCCCTGAAGTTATTACGATGCGCGCGCACACCGTCACGAAAAACCGACACTAGCTATAGCCGATTGAAGTTAGCTATAGTCAACATTTTGTTTCTTTGTATTTGTTGTTTGTATTTCTTAATAGTAAAATTATATAATATCTAAAGGAAGTAATTACTTCTTAGTTAATAATTTAAAAGGCCTTTATAATTACTGACATCCTTAATGTACTCAAGAAATAAGAAACATTACTACATAATTTTGATTGTGATATTAGACTGTGTTTCTTCAGTAGTTCTTTTCTTTTTTCCGACGGCAAATGTTGTCTGAAACGTCCCAAAAATATTCCCGGAAAATAAGTACTTTTCCTGATTGTAAAGCAATCACTTTTTTTCTTTTTTTTATATCATAGGAAGCAAACGGACTGGTGAGTGACCTGATGTTAAGTGGTTACCGCTGGGGAGGAAGGGAAACGGAAGGGGAGAGGAGGAAGGGGAAGAGAGGTGGGCCTCCGGTGCTCTCACTGACCGAACGAAACGCAGCAATGCAAGCATTGTTACTTCACGTCGGTTTTCTGTGAGAAGATGGTTCTACCCCGGGCGAGTTGACCCATTCATCCCGAAACCAGTAATAGCTTCAACGTGGCTCTACCACCTACCAAAACCTATATATAGCATAACTTAGCTAGAGCTGTCTATAACAGGCACTTCCACAATTATGGCTATCTTTATTATATAGCCACTGTGGCACTAAGCTACAGCAATAGCTAAGTTATTCTATAGATAGGTTTTGGTAGGTGGTAGAGCTATGCTGAAGCTATTAATGGTTTCAGCATGAATGGGCCGGCTCGCGGCACTCTCGCGATGACCGCGATCCCGGACGTGCCGACTAGGCCGCTCGGTCGAGCGCTGCGCCGCTAGCGCAGCGAACCCGACGCAGGGCCTGCCGCGAATCGCGCAACCTTGCCACCTTTTTTTTTTTTTTGTATCGTGGAGAACCCTCTTGCACAGACATTGCCAGGTCCCCGGGGGAGGACCTGAACTGAGTCGACCTCCAATCGACTAAAAAACTCCACGGTAACCTACGCCGCACTATATGGGTTGCGTTAGCAAGCTCCGGTACACCCCCGGCGGCAGGCGTTTCCCACGCCACACCCGACTGAGGCAGTCCGGTCACATGCTAAACCTAGAGATCTTGTAAGAAAAAGATGTCTCGTGATTTCCTGCATTTGACACTAAGTTCATGTATCGCCTTGATCCACACTCATCTGTATAAATATAATGGTGGTAGAGCCACGCTGAAACTATTAATGGTTTCAGCATGAATGGGCCGGCTCGCCCGGGGTAGTACCACCCTCTCATAGAAAACCGACGTGAAGTAACAGTGCTTGCATTGTTGCGTTTCGTTCGGTCAGTGAGAGCGCCGGAGGCCCACCTCTCCTCCCCTTCCCCATTCCTTTACTCCACCTCTCCCCCAAGATAGGTTTTTAAAAATAATTTTAAAAATAGTTGAGTACATAGGACTGCTCCGTCGTCCATACGCGTTCGAGGTTGTCCGAGTGAACCGCGCGTACTCCGACCTACGCGTCGATGCGCCCCTCTTGCGCCGCTTCTTCGTCCCGAAATATTGAAAAAGGCCCTTTTCAGGGCCAAACAGATTGTCCTTCGTCATCACGACGCAAAACCAGCCTGCCTACGGAACCTGCCGCCAACTGAAGCTCAGCCGCCGCAACCAAAGAAGCTCTGCACATCGAAAGCCGCGAAACCGCAACCAACGCCACGCGTAAACCTAACAAAACCCCCCCCTACCTAACATACCTAACTTTGCCACCTACGCCAACTGAAGCTCAGCCGCCGCAGTCAAAGAAGCTCTGTACATCGAAAGCCGCGAAACCGCAACCAACGCCACGCGCGTTAATTGAGAAGCCAGCAGCGCGGGTGGTCGCACCCTCCCCCGCGCCTTCTCCGCCGCGAAAGGCTGCCCGCGAGCAGCCCTCGTACGCTTCCATCATCGCATCGCCACCTGCCGATTCATCAAGAAAACCTCCGCAGCCGACCGAACTGCGGAATGGGAATTCAGCTATACCGTGCGACCGTGCGACGGTGCTGCCACGAAGACCACCAGCCGACCAACCACAGACGTCCTCACGAAGTGACCAAACGAAGTCCACTCAATACCCACCGATCGTGGTAGAGAGGCTGCCCGACTGGGTTGAACATTTCACCCAGCTGTCGACTCTACTCGGACGCGCTCCGAACACCCGCCCCTATGGACAAGGCATCCGCTTCATACCTGCGGTTGAAAACGAATATAGGGTGCTGCAAGATTACCTCGACAAACAGCAGGGGGTGTATTGGTTCACATACACTCCCCCCACACAACGAAGCCTATAGGTCGCGATACGCGGACTCCCAGTTGAGACGGACCCGGCCGCGATTATCGAAGCTCTGCGTGTGAAGGGGCACACCGCAGAGTATGTCCGGCCGATTAAAGGACGCGGGGCAGGATGAGGTGCATCTACCACGCTGTCCTCCAACGCACGCCTGACCTCATACCGGCCATATACCAGATCACAGAGCTCCTGCCCATAACCGGAGTCACTATCGAAGCATGGCGAGGGAAGCGCCGGCCGGGGCACACCTCTGCGAACGGCCGAGGGGTGAGCCCGCCACCTGCGCTAATTGCGGGGGCGCTCACCCCGCGAAAAACACGACTCTCTGCCCCGTGTTCAAACGGGAGTACCGAAACCGCCGAGCAGGGACCGTCGCCCGGACCGGTGGATCCAAGCGCACGGCGGACCTGCCCTCGGCCCTAGTGACGATCGAGGAGTCGGTCGCGGGCAACCTCATGGCTCCCGCGAACGATTTATCTCCACGCGGAGCGGCTGCTACAGAGACGTGGCACAAGAAGCCTCCGCAAAAGCCGGAAACAGACGAGAACGCCGAGAGTATCAACATAAGAAATCTTTATGATCAGAAAAGCCGCTAGAATAAAAGGAGAACGCCCAGGCACAGAAGCCGAGAAGACATGCATAGCGTACTGCATCTGGAAAAAATCTTTATCTAGGTACGCTATACCGCGGCCCGGCTACGCAGGCGGCCCGCTCATCTCACCTCCACCATCAGATTACCAGTAACACAGGCGCGACTACTCGGCCGCTCCGTAGAGCGGGATATGAGCGAGTCGCGCATCGGTGGCCAACAGACGCAGAAAGCGTCAAATGACACGCCCTTTGTAAAGGGCGGGGCGTTGAAGTCACACCATCAAGAGGATTCGTCCTGGAATGGTCTCCCCGATTGCGTCGTTGGTTGAGTACATAGAATAATAGTATAATATGACATTTGAATATATAAAGGAAACATTATACAATAAAATATGTAAACACAAATTGGATGTTTAATAGATAGCCAAACATTGCGCCATTAATAAATTTAAAATAAAGTGTTAAATATGTATATTCCATGCATTTTTTGTAACGAAGTTGTTTAGCTATGTTAGTTTCTTGACTTCGACAGGCAAAATCCTGACAGGGCTAGTTCAAAAAGAGGAAGTATCGTATCAATGACTGTACATAAATAATATTTTGAAGTTTTTAGTTCATGTCCAAATATAGCGTTAAAAACAAAGTTCTATGCACAAACTACATAATAAATCCATGTACGATGTAGAATTACAATTAAATAAAATGAGGAAATAACGGTTTGCAATATAACGTTGGAACGCTCGAAGTTTCTCAGCATAAAAACTGTCTCACATATATCACTTTACAAGTCACCTTATTCATCATCCACAACATTTATATCTCTCCACTTTGAGATTATATCGTCAAATTATTATAATATAACACTGACCCAGTAGCTTACGATTTTAATCTTTACCAAATTTAGTTTTATATTGTCGAAACATCATAATAAATATTTATATGTACCATTATGTTTATGTGATAATAACGCTTTTATAGTATGCAAGAAAGTAGGCGATACATTTTTGTAAATTACTTCTAAGTCAAAATATGAAAATCATACCGTGTATCGTATCATCATATATATTAATACGTGAAGCTAAATTTTTGTACCCCTTATTAAGAAAATTGCGTGAATGGATGAACGTGAAATTTGGCATAGTTAAAGTTTATATGGAGAAGAAGTGCAGAAAGCTATTTATCTATACTAATATTATAAAGAGGTAGAGTTTGTGAGTTTGTGACGTTGCAAGGGGTAATCTCAGGAACTACTTTGGAACGATTTGGAAAATTCTTTCAGTGTTATATAGCTCATTTATCAGGGAAGGTTATAGGCTATATGTCATCACGCTAAGACCCATAGGAGCGGAGCAGCAATGAAGAATGTTGCAAAATCGGGGTATTTTTTCCTTTTCAGAGCTTCCGCTGCGTTTTAGCGCAAAATAACTATTCCACGCTTACGTATTACCGCCCAACGAAGTGGGCATGGGTCGGCTAGTTTTATATAAAATGCATTAGAAGTACATTAAATTAATTAAAATATGCATTACTCATACTACTGCTTCAATTTTACACAACATATACACATATGTAAACAAAAACGACATTTTGACATCCGTCAAAAAAGGTTGCGAAGGGGGTTGCTATGATCGACTCTGTATTTTTTTTTATCTTACGTTCCAATTACCCCTTTTCATTCTACATTCAACAATGATATTATAACATATAACTATTATTATAATATTTATCATACCTTACATGCTCTTTGAATGTAACTGGTGAAATTACAGGTTAATTTTACAATAATATAATAATTTTATTTTAATTATATAATAATATTTAAAGTCATACCGATTTAAAGAATTACACCGAAATATGTCAATAATCCGTTCAGTTTTACAATTTACTATTCGATGAACATTTATAATAAATCAAACTCAATTATAATAGTTATACTAGGTTTAGAGATACGGGAATACAAGTTGTTCGGAGAACGATGGTATAAAATACATTCACCCCATGTTACGGTCGCTGCCTACTTGTATCGCATTGTATTAGGTGGCGTACAAAAAGCAAATGTTCTTTTGTTCGTTACATATTAACCACACTGTAACCAAAACTATTAAGAGTACACTTAACACCCACCACCACTTCTAAACGTTAATATTCAAGCGTACACATTCGGACGCTTGCTTCAAAACTAATTCTCAACTAGAACTCACATTCACAGTTAGGAATTCCGCTAAACTGAATATTTTTTTCCCACTCTAATTACATAGATATAATAATGATTCACGTCCTGTAGTCTGCAATTCAATAGATTCAGTGTCGTTTGTACTTTCACTCGTCGAGGTGACGACTTGCAAAATGCATTTTTATCCCGATTGAAACTTTCTCACATTAGAAACGAGTAATTTAATGAATGGGCAATTCACTGAGATTCGATAAAAGAATCATATGCACAATACTTTAACTAGACAATCGTTTGTTATCGTTTTTTTGTGTCCGGTTCCTTTCGCTTCATCGATCTTTATTTGCTATGGTAATTGTGGAAATGCACGAAACTTTTACTAGTATACACTTATCTTGAAAGCGAACATTGTTTATTGTTAATGTTTGGTTACAATAGGCAAGCAAGCTATTTGATCGCCTTTTCGAGCCGGGAAGCTTGCAAAGACATGGTCCAGATAGAGACATAGAAAGTTAAGTCGTCTTTGTGCCTTGTAAACTTTTAAATGATGGTGCTGTTTATCATTTCTTGGTGTAAAAAATCCACATTTTATTACAGGCATTGTGGAAATATATAAAAATAAAACTAGTTTCTTATTTATAACAAAACGAGTGATTTCTTCTTCCGATTCCGTTTAATGAAATTTAATACTCAAAAGATAATATTTTTTATGATAAATGTTTTGATGATTTGCCGTAAAATCAAATTTCGTTGATCGACTTTTTTACCATGTATAGAAGCTAAGTTATCAAAATTAAATTATTCATTCAACACTGATCGCTGTTCTTTTTTATCTAAATTTAACGTCAAATATGCACATTTAATATCTACAATACCTTAGGCAACTTTATTATAACTATATTAAGTATAAAAACATAAATAACGCCCTAATAAACCGATTATTAACACGATTTGTTCTACAATTGCTAGTTACTGTATCAATTACTTAGCACTCACACGATCACCTCCGAAGACACCATTATAATCACATTAGAGATGGTGTGTTCACGCCATGAACACATTACAAGCATCTGTAACACGGTCACATCGTTTTTGGCCGACTAATTTTTATTTATAACCGCATACCTCAACCTGTGCCTTAACGCTACGTACAAACTTACACGGGCGTGCGAAAAATATTTCCGAATGATTCGCTTGTTTTCCAACGTATCGGGTGTTATTTTAATTCACCGTTTTTCAATCAAAAAAAAAATATCTAGGTGCTTTAACAAGACGGAGAAGTGATTGGGCACATTTTACGTCCCAAATTCTATGTGAATCGGCGTCATGCAAATAGTGTTAACACGCCATTCCGGTAACGCAGTCCATCTAAAGTCTAGACTGGCGACTAGTCAATTTAGTTGTTATGGAAATCGATCGTGATCTCTTAATATCGGAACGATATAAACTCGGAGTTTTATTATTTTACTAGGAATTATGGACATTACAATACAATGAAGAGAATTCATAGTTTTCATCTTTAAGGTCATAACCTGGGAGTCCCATACATAAATCAGGATGCTATGTCGCGTCGTGAGCGCGCGCTCGGCCAATGTTCATGCGCATTGCATCGGCTACCAAGACTACTGGTTCGTGTTCATATTGTAATTAATAACGAGGGAATTTGTATAGGAGAATTAACTCACATGAGTCTTGCATTAGAATACTAAGTGGGTATTTGAATTTGGAATCTTTCTTAAACGTATTTTGAAATCTTGCACAACTTAAACAACATTGGAGTCATTACGTTAAATAATTGTGTCTCATTTTTGACTTTTGATGAGTTGCTTCGATTGTTCAGGACATCAATATCAAGGCGCGAAAATGTTTTATCGTCTTTATAGTGTTTGATTTTTTGTATTTATTCATAAAATGAACACACTACGACCATAAAGTGATGGCCATGTCCAATTATAGGGCTTTTATTTGACAGGCTGGTATTATTACGAATAAAATAAATTTTCACATCAAGTACACATTATTTAAATTTAAAAATATTTGTAAAACTCGTTTCAATTGTTTTATAGACGCTGTTATTTACTTAGTACCCACAATTTTCCTATTCCCATACGTTTTTGCGTTTGTGTTTAATATAATTATGTACCTGTAATTTATTTTTTATTAATTCGATTGTTTGATTAATTTCGTAGATCGATACGATCTTTAGTATTTTAATGTTACAATTTGGTTTAATATTCCATGACCTAATTACGATAACATTGAGTTCACTCGTAATGAGCCACGTGTGTTTGTGAATCAAAAATTGTAATAAGTTTAATTATTTACTACGCTTACAACATAACACACTTTGGCGAGAGTGAAATTCATAGTTCAACGAGTCCAATGAATACATGACAAAAGTTCTAATATTTGACTGACATCTCTATATTAATTTATTCATGAAGCGATGATAGCTCAGGGGTTAACGTATGTAGACACCGCGTCGAACGACATATGTTTGAATTCTTGCGAACAAGCCGGAGTTTACTAAGGAAAAACAACACGATGACACTATACTATTGTGGTAGGTTATTTAAGCACACCTGGCTAGCTACCACCACCCTTAAGTAGAAAATATGTCGCCAAATACCAAGGACTTATAGATGTGTTCCGGCAGCTGTACTTGAGAACCAGTTACTCTCGGTGTTATTACAAAAAAGTTAAATACGTATTGAATACTTGTTAAAAAAAAGTTTCGTATTAAATGCACCGCGCTCGCCCGAGGCAAATTCGCGTTATCCTTTTTTGCAAGTCTAACGTTTGTAACCAAAGCGAGACAAAAAAGCAAGATGGCGAACATTCAGCGACCGCGGTGCATTTAATTCGAAACCTTTTTAAAGCAAGTATTCATTACGTATTTAACTTTTTTGTAATAACACATCGTCATATAATATCAGATGTTATTGTAGTCTAACACTTAAACTGATAAAGTAAAAATAAAATTATATTTTAAATGTTTTCATCGTAAAAGCATACGGGTGTAAATTAAAACCAGTGACTTACTTACATTCAATACATGTAGTATATAGAAAGCTTTCGAGTTTTCACTTTCTTCTTATTCTATTCTAAAAGTACAACATTTATTTATATACATCTCGCAGATATTCGTTCCATGTTAAAATTAAAATTTGCTTTATTAAATAAAAATAAACTCGATGACAAAATATGCAAATAAAATACAGACGAGTGTGTTCCCACATCCCCACTTACATCGCGCACCGGACCGCTATACGGTACACATATTTCGTTAATTGATTAACTGCACTCGGTAAATACGCTTTACGGGTACTGTTAGCCACATATTTAATCATCAGTAAATCGATTTAACTGGACCCCTTTAGGTTATAATATTAATTAAATTTCGTACAACACTACTGTGATAGCATAGAAGAAGTTTAGATATTATATGAGACCGTTTCGTACAGAAGTGAAACAGATTATTTTAATGAAAAGATACAAGAAAACAAGAATTAGAGATTTTTTTTGCGTACAACTATTGTTAATACTTATTTATATCATGTTTGTAATAGCAAAACAGTGTGGTGTATGTTTTTTGATTTCTTTAAAGTTTGAAACTTATATGTCGATTTTTTGCATGGCAATAAAACATTTTCTAACGCCTACCTGAACAGCTATTATCTTCGATATGAAAAACTTGTCGACAAATACGTTCATGTGTGCTCTAATAGTTGCAGAGCCATTTCTCATATTTTAGCGTATTTCTATCTTGAACCACATTGACATTTACTATCAGTTGAGTGTCGTGATAAATCACGTGATGAGAATATGTAGTATAAAAAAGTGACCCAGAATAACTACAAGGTAGGGTTTTACTTTTCTTCTTCCCTTATCGAACTGAAAAAAACCTAAATTACTTTTTATAAGGTCTGTTATCTACCAGTAAATACCCCGTGAAAATCGGTCCAACCATTTTGGAAATAGCCATGCGGACGAAACCGCGGAAAAATAAAATAGAATATGTCAACCGCTATAATTTCGGCTATCTGGTAGTAAAAAGTACTTAGCACTCACACGATCACCTCCGAAGACACCATTATAATCACATTAGAGATGGTGTGTTCACGCCATGAACACATTACAAGCATCTGTAACACGGTCACATCGTTTTTGGCCGACTAATTTTTATTTATAACCGCATACCTCAACCTGTGCCTTAACGCTACGTACAAACTTACACGGGCGTGCGAAAAATATTTCCGAATGATTCGCTTGTTTTCCAACGTATCGGGTGTTATTTTAATTCACCGTTTTTCAATCAAAAAAAAAATATCTAGGTGCTTTAACAAGACGGAGAAGTGATTGGGCACATTTTACGTCCCAAATTCTATGTGAATCGGCGTCATGCAAATAGTGTTAACACGCCATTCCGGTAACGCAGTCCATCTAAAGTCTAGACTGGCGACTAGTCAATTTAGTTGTTATGGAAATCGATCGTGATCTCTTAATATCGGAACGATATAAACTCGGAGTTTTATTATTTTACTAGGAATTATGGACATTACAATACAATGCAGAGAATTCATAGTTTTCATCTTTAAGGTCATAACCTGGGAGTCCCATACATAAATCAGGATGCTGTATCGCGTCGTGAGCGCGCGCTCGGCCAATGTTCATGCGCATTGCATCGGCTACCAAGACTACTGTTTCATGTTCATAGTGTAATTAATAATGAGGGAATTTGTATAGGAGAATTAACTCACATGAGTCTTGGAATAGTAAGTGGGCATTTGAATTTCAAAAGGAATCTTTCTTAAACGTATTTTGAAATCTTGCACAACTTAAACAACATTGGAGTCATTACGTTAAATAATTGTGTCTCATTTTTGACTTTTGATGAGTTGCTTCGATTGTTCAGGACATCAATATCAAGGCGCGAAAATGTTTTATCGTCTTTATAGTGTTTGATTTTTTGTATTTATTCATAAAATGAACACACTACGACCATAAAGTGATGGCCATGTCCAATTATAGGGCTTTTATTTGACAGGCTGGTATTATTACGAATAAAATAAATTTT
>MU159546.1:101762-126947 GCA_015888305.1 Antheraea pernyi | reverse complement strand
TTTTTTTGTGTCCGGTTCCTTTCGCTTCATCGATCTTTATTTGCTATGGTAATTGTGGAAATGCACGAAACTTTTACTAGTATACACTTATCTTGAAAGCGAACATTGTTTATTGTTAATGTTTGGTTACAATAGGCAAGCAAGCTATTTGATCGCCTTTTCGAGCCGGGAAGCTTGCAAAGACATGGTCCAGATAGAGACATAGAAAGTTAAGTCGTCTTTGTGCCTTGTAAACTTTTAAATGATGGTGCTGTTTATCATTTCTTGGTGTAAAAAATCCACATTTTATTACAGGCATTGTGGAAATATATAAAAATAAAACTAGTTTCTTATTTATAACAAAACGAGTGATTTCTTCTTCCGATTCGGTTTAATGGAATTTAATACTCAAAAGATAATATTTTTTTTATGATAAATGTTTTGAAGATTTGCCGTAAAATCAAATTTCGTTGATCGACTTTTTTACCATGTATAGAAGCTAAGTTATCAAAATTAAATTATTCATTCAACACTGATCGCTGTTCTTTTTTATCTAAATTTAACGTCAAATATGCACATTTAATATCTACAATACCGTAGGCAACTTTATTATAACTATATTAACTATAAAAACATAAATAACGCCCTAATAAACCGATTATTAACACGATTTGTTCTACAATTGCTAGTTACTGTATCAATTACTTAGCACTCACACGATCACCTCCGAAGACACCATTATAATCACATTAGAGATGGTGTGTTCACGCCATGAACACATTACAAGCATCTGTAACACGGTCACATCGTTTTTGGCCGACTAATTTTTATTTATAACCGCATACCTCAACCTGTGCCTTAACGCTACGTACAAACTTACACGGGCGTGCGAAAAATATTTCCGAATGATTCGCTTGTTTTCCAACGTATCGGGTGTTATTTTAATTCACCGTTTTTCAATCAAAAAAAAAATATCTAGGTGCTTTAACAAGACGGAGAAGTGATTGGGCACATTTTACGTCCCAAATTCTATGTGAATCGGCGTCATGCAAATAGTGTTAACACGCCATTCCGGTAACGCAGTCCATCTAACGTCTAGACTGGCGACTAGTCAATTTAGTTGTTATGGAAATCGATCGTGATCTCTTGATATCGGAACGATATAAACTCGGAGTTTTATTATTTTACTAGGAATTATGGACATTACAATACAATGAAGAGAATTCATAGTTTTCATCTTTAAGGTCATAACCTGGGAGTCCCATACATAAATCAGGATGCTATGTCGCGTCGTGAGCGCGCGCTCGGCCAATGTTCATGCGCATTGCATCGGCTACCGAGACTACTGTTTCATGTTCATAGTGTAATTAATAATGAGGGAATTTGTATAGGAGAATTAACTCACATGAGTCTTGGAATAGTAAGTGGGCATTTGAATTTCAAAAGAAATCTATCTTAAACGTATTTTGAAATCTTACACCACTTAAACAACATTGGAGTCATTAAATAATTGTGTCTCATTTTTGGCCTTTGATGAGTTGCTTCGATTGTTCAGGACATCAATATCAAGGCACAAATATTTTTTTATCGTCTTTATAGTGTTTGATTTTTTGTATTTGTTCATAAAATGAACACACTACAACCATAAAGTGATGGCCATGTCAAATTATTTATTTATTTAGGCTATTATTTGACAGGATGGTATTATTACGAATAAAATAAATTTTGACATCAAGTACACATTATTTAAATTTAAAAATATTTGTAAAACATGTTTCAATTGTTATATAGACGCTATTATTTACTTAGTACCCACAATTTTCCTATTCCATACGTATGTGTTTAATATAATTATGTACCTGTAAAATAACTTTTATTGATTCGATTGTTTGATTAATTTGATAGATCGATATGATCTTTAGTATTTTAACGTTACAATTTGGTTTAATATTCCATCACCTAACTACGATAACATTAAGTTCACTCGTAATGGGCCACGTGTGTTTGTGAATCAAAAATTGTAACAAGTTTAATTCTTTACTACGCTTGCAATATAACACACTTTGACAAGGGAAACTCATAGTTCAACGAGTCCAATGAATACATGACAAAAGTTCAAATATTTGACTGACATCTCTATATCAATTTATTCATTAAGCGATGATAGCTCAGTGGTTAACGTATGTAGACACCGCGTCGAACGCCATATGTTTGAATTCTTGGGAACAAGCCGAAGTTTACTAAGGAAAAACAACACGATGACACTATAACTATTGTGGTAGGTTATTTAAGCACACCTGGCTAGCTACCACCACCCTTAAGTAGAAAATATGTCGCCAAATACCAAGGACTTATAGATGTGTTCCGGCAGCTGTACTTGAGAACCAGTTACTCTCGGTGTTATTACAAAAAAGTTAAATACGTATTGAATACTTGTTAAAAAAAAGTTTCGTATTAAATGCACCGCGCTCGCCCGAGGCAAATTCGCGTTATCCTTTTTTGCAAGTCTAACGTTTGTAACCAAAGCGAGACAAAAAAGCAAGATGGCGAACATTCAGCGACCGCGGTGCATTTAATTCGAAACCTTTTTAAAGCAAGTATTCATTACGTATTTAACTTTTTTGTAATAACACATCGTCATATAATATCAGATGTTATTGTAGTCTAACACTTAAACTGATAAAGTAAAAATAAAATTATATTTTAAATGTTTTCATCGTAAAAGCATACGGGTGTAAATTAAAACCAGTGACTTACTTACATTCAATACATGTAGTATATAGAAAGCTTTCGAGTTTTCACTTTCTTCTTATTCTATTCTAAAAGTACAACATTTATTTATATACATCTCGCAGATATTCGTTCCATGTTAAAATTAAAATTTGCTTTATTAAATAAAAATAAACTCGATGACAAAATATGCAAATAAAATACAGACGAGTGTGTTCCCACATCCCCACTTACATCGCGCACCGGACCGCTATACGGTACACATATTTCGTTAATTGATTAACTGCACTCGGTAAATACGCTTTACGGGTACTGTTAGCCACATATTTAATCATCAGTAAATCGATTTAACTGGACCCCTTTAGGTTATAATATTAATTAAATTTCGTACAACACTACTGTGATAGCATAGAAGAAGTTTAGATATTATATGAGACCGTTTCGTACAGAAGTGAAACAGATTATTTTAATGAAAAGATACAAGAAAACAAGAATTAGAGATTTTTTTTGCGTACAACTATTGTTAATACTTATTTATATCATGTTTGTAATAGCAAAACAGTGTGGTGTATGTTTTTTGATTTCTTTAAAGTTTGAAACTTATATGTCGATTTTTTGCATGGCAATAAAACATTTTCTAACGCCTACCTGAACAGCTATTATCTTCGATATGAAAAACTTGTCGACAAATACGTTCATGTGTGCTCTAATAGTTGCAGAGCCATTTCTCATATTTTAGCGTATTTCTATCTTGAACCACATTGACATTTACTATCAGTTGAGTGTCGTGATAAATCACGTGATGAGAATATGTAGTATAAAAAAGTGACCCAGAATAACTACAAGGTAGGGTTTTACTTTTCTTCTTCCCTTATCGAACTGAAATAGTTTAGAAATTTTCCGAGACAAAATATACATACGAGTTGTTGAGATATGTATGTCTGATACACATATATGCTTCAACGAGTCATATGTGTATGAATAGTTTAGCTTAACTTAGGTTAGCTAAGATAGGTCGCGAATTGCATGAATCAGGCAACAGCCAAGCCGAGGTGTGCCGTGCACCCTTGAGCTAGTTGCCCAAACAAAAATCGGCTGAGTACCTAAAGCGCTCGCCTTAGTAGTCCGGTGAAGCTGTTAAAACCTTGCTAGGTGAATGGGTGGTCAGTTCGAAAAAAAAAACTACAAAGTAGACATTACATTTATTTAGATGTTGAATATATTTTGGACGATAATTTTCTTTTGTTGCCCATAAAAGTAGTACATAGGAACGGCCCTTGAACTTAAGGAAAAAGAAAACCCATTGTATGAAAATTTAACATGTTTTATGTTTAGGACGAAAAAAACTGAATATGTTTGTTTACTAATGCAAGTCTCTATGTGTATAATTTGTTTTAAATAACCAAGCTAAGTAATCACAAGTTTTGTCTTAAATAGATTTGGCAAATGAAAACGTACTTGTTTTTTAAAATATATTATGAAAAAAATATAACAGTTTCTGAAGTTTAATGTACTATTTACGTTTCAAAACAATTGCTCGATAATATAAAAAGTGTATTCTATGATAAACTAAAGAAGCCGCCGCACCTTACACTTTTTTTTTGGTATTTTTAATATTATAAATCAATGTAAATTCACAAACACCCGTATTTAAATAAGTCTTATCAACCCTTCTCTTAGTAATCGTAAAAAACTATCGCTATTAAACTGCTTATTCAACAATAGCTTCTGTCCGCGACTTCGTTCGCGTGGAATAGTTACTTTGGGCTAACGATATCACGGTGTAAGGGATGTAATAACATCTAAGACTTGAGACATCCAAGCCAACCTCACCTGCACGTGATGCACCCTGCTGAATAACGAACGTGGCAATGGCGAAAGCGGGGTGGTAGGGTTTTACAGCCCGACTGGGTCGCAACCACCATGTATATGGCGACAAAAGCCCGTCATAGTGATTCGCTTCTGCGGGTCGCGTTTCGGGATCAGCCTATGCATATCCAACTCTTCGCAGGCCGGCATGACAGCGACGACCCGCGATATAGTGTGTCACTCGGTAGTTGTCATTGTTTTTGGACTGTACTGTGCTTACCATCATGCACAGTGCAGTCATTTTGCCGTGCTACAATAAAAACAAATGCAGCGGAAATTCTCAAAAGGAAAAAAAACCCGATTGTGACACTTTCTGCATTGTTACTCCGCTCATGTTGATCTTAGCGTGATGATATATAGCTTTTCTGGATAAATGAGCTATCTAGCAATGAAATATTTTATCAAATCAGACAAGTAGTTCCTGAAATTAGCGCGTTCAACCAAACAAATATGCTTTATTATTTTCTTGGTGAGGTTAATATGTGAACCCAGTACTTTAGCTACAGACGGACAGACAGACATTTCTAACAAGGTTGAAATGTATTTTATTACTTATTCCTAGACACCTACAACAGTTTTTTTTTCACGAAAATCTAAAAAGTTCAGACACTTTAAATTTACACAATATGTATAGTTAATTGTGAAGAAGACACAGTTGATTACTAGAGAATTATAAAAATGTTAGTAAATGTACAAGTTTTTCGCTGTTTTGATTCTATTTTGTCTTTTTCCTTACACAAGACTTATTATATAACAATATGTACAATTCTCTAAAAAAAATTACTCCAATAATTGCAATTACAGTATTGAGATCAAAATTGTAGACGCTAAGAATTCTAAGAATGTGCATCTTAAGCGTTTATATGAAGCAAGCACTCACTATTTAAAATACGCATAGCTCAAACCGTAAATGCCAAGAAAAGACCAAAAAAATAGTCGATGAAATAAAATTTTAACAATATACTAATTGCAGAAATAAATCGAAATGAAACTTTCTTAGTTGTTTTATATTAAGACGGTGAAAATTATATAATATTCTTAGCCGAAATAAAACGGCGCTCCAAATAAAACGCCTGAAGCTGCAAATTACTTGATATTAATCTTCTAACCGTTAATTTAATCGCCCTGGTAAATTGTTCTTAATGGTAAGTAGTCAAGTGGATAATTATATTTTACACAGACAAATGATATAGTGTGGGTAATTAAAAAAAAAGATAAACAAAAAATGTCTTTGAAGAAAATAAATCAACCGACATGATATGAAGTCTGTGTTAGACCATTTTACAAATTAATGTGTAATAACACACATTATTCTATCACTAATTGACTATAATACATAACAATTTATATAATTTACTGCGTCCTGCAGACTACCACATTAGTTACAGTAATTTTCGTTCCAGTGTTAATTATTTATTTCTCTGGTTAATATTATTTTTGCTAACACTTATTTTTAAGTCTATAATAAACATACATTAGATAAAATGTTTTATATTAATTTGTAAATAAATTTAACACATGAATTTTCGTTCCAGTGTTAATTATTTATTTCTCTGGTTAATATTATTTTTGCTAACACTTATTTTTAAGTCTATAATAAACATACAATAGATAAAAAAAATTATATTAATTTGTAAATAAATTCAACACATGTATGTGTCAAAGGTCATCGTATGATAGCTTTAATAATTTCATACAAGTAGTTTAAGAAGAAAACCTGATTATAAAGTTACCGTAGGCGAAATCTACGTTAAAGATTTAAAGAGAGTGAGGAGACACCTCATTAAAAAAACACTGGCGCTACAAATGTCTTAAAATGTTTCCTTTAGGCCGTAAATAGAATAATAATAAAAAGTAAAGAAATTCTGCAAATTTTGACTTTCATGACCTGCACTACCTCACCGGTATGAGTTACAAGTAAATCGCAATAGGCACTATTGTAGAACGTTCAATCCTACTAAGTAATTCCAGTGTTCGAACGATATGATAGCATAAAGTGCCACCGAGTTATAACAGTAATAATAAAAGTATACCTGTATTTTGTATATGAGAAATTTTCTCACGCTCTAACAAAATACCATTATTCATGTTCCATGATTTTTGTTCACCCAAAAAAGTGCTCAACACGCATAAAGAAGATTTCGCTTCAAAAAGTGATAATGGATTATTGTCGAATTTCGACTACTGAACTACCTTTTACGTGGAGAGAAAATCCATCATGGACTGTCAGGCCCCCGGGGGAGGGCCTGAGCTGAGTCGACCGCCACCTGCGTGCTATGACGCAGCTGCTGGTGCCTTTCGGCGACTTTAACCGACTAAAACTCCACGACAACCAACGCCACACTATCGGGGGTGTCACGGGGTGCGTGAGCAGGCTCCGCAACACCCTCCGGCGGCAGGCGTTTCCCACGCCACACCCGACTGAGACAGCCTGGTTGCAGGACTGCCTCCCAGCCCGTCGCACCCGTGCAATGGGAGGTCAGGGCCCCCGCCCCTTCCCCCCTGGGTTCAGGGGGACTACTGGACTATCTGTGACAGTATCTAATGAATTGATCTTAAGGCATGTACATATGTCGTCGTGTACATAGTCCCATCTTAAAAGATCATTAGATTAAAGATAACCCTTGATACTCGTATCTAATGCGACGTTAAGACGTTTCATTAAGCGGGTTACGTAGGAATGGCACTGATAAAACGGAATGAAGATGCACACTTTATTTTGTAACTTGACTGTCCAATACAAAATATTAACCATGTAACCGTGGTATTGCAATGATAAAAAACCTATAAGATTTTTAGGTAAAAATTCAAATAACACCACTTCAGGAACTTTATATTTCTTGTTTATATTTTAGTTAATAATATCACTGATACACAATACCACTTATAATATTGAATACTCGGTAACTGTATATATTAATCATCATCATCTTCTTACCCTTATCCCACCTAAGTAGGGTCGGCACAACATGTTTTCCTTTTCCACGCTCGCCTATCAGATGTCATCTCAGTCAACACACCTTTTACACACATATCATTTTTCACACAATCCATCCATCCTTTTTTCGGTCTTCCTCTACTCTTATATCCATCGACCGTCATACTCAAAGCTTTTCTAGTTACATGGTCTTCATCTCTCCTCATAACATGCCCATACCATGCTAACCTATTACTCCTTAACTTCTCTGTTACTGGTGCTATTTTCAAACTTCCTCTGATATATTCATTCCTAATCTTATCCATTCTAGTTACACCACACATCCACCTTAACATTCGCATCTCTGCCACATGTAGTTTTCTCTCATCCGTCTCTCTAGTCGCCCAGCACTCAGATGCGTACAACATTACTGGTCTTATAATAGTTTTATACACCTTCCGTTTGAGTTGTTGTTGAGTTTCAAGGGCATTCGTGGGTCACAAGCGACACCAGACACCTTTCGCCATTTCATCCACCCTGCATTTATCCAACTGTATATATTAATAATGTTATATTTTATTCAAGTGATGTTACGCTTTTACGAAGCGATCTTACTATGATCAGCCAGCCTAATTAATAACGTATTTAGTGTAATATTTGCATGGTGATGGGGCTTTATCTAAACCAGTCCGTCTAACTACCATTCTCTTAATCGGGGAGGGTTTATTTGACAGCGTGTTCGGACACCGCGTCGATGGACGAAGGTTTGAATCTTAGCACCTAAATCGGAGCTCTCGGTGAAGAAAAACAATGTGATGAGACCATAGCATGGTGCTAAGTCCGCCTGGTTAGCTACCACCCTCGAAGCACCTGCTGGTGTGTTACAGCAGCTGCACTCGAGAGCCAGCCTCTTCCAGGCTTAGCGTGTTTACTATCTTTTAGACCACATCACCGTTTAACATCATATGTCGCCAAGTACTTATGGGTCTGTTCTGGCAGCTGCATTTAGAATCAGTCCATCTCTACGTTTAGCGTGTCTACCATCTTGGTCCACATCGTTATTTGATATTAGATGAGGCTAGCTGTGCCCGCGAATCCGTTCGCGTGGAACGTAATGCACAAAGCAGTGACTACTAAAATCATCTTATTTTTTTATATATTTTTTATATCATAGGTGGCAAACGAACAGGTGCGTCACCTGATGTTAAGTGATCACCACCGTCCATGGACACTAACAACACCAGAGGGGTCGCAAATGCGCTGCCACCCTTTGGTGGGAAGGGTTAGACGAGGGAGAGGAGAGCGGAGAGGGGAGATGGGCCTCCAGCGCTCTCACTGACCGAACGAAACGCAACAATGCAAGCACTGTTACTTCACGTCGGTTTTCTATGAGAGGGTGGTACTACCCCGGACGAGCCGACCCATTCATGCTGAAACCAGTATTAGCTTCAGCTTGGCTCTACCACCATAAAAAGCTTAATGTATTACGTCAATTTACTTATCGACTTTTATCTAGTATTTAAGTCCCGTCGTCATTAAAATCACAATAATTTTTGATAGTGTGAACCGATTTTAATGAAACCAAGAGTAAATGCCACTCGAATATATGCTTTATGATCTTTAACTGATTATTGGTGAGGTTTCATCGTGAACGCAGTACTTTAGCAGTAATGCGTGTTCAGATAAACAGACAGACAGACATTTCTAACAATAATTGAAATGTAATTTATTACTTAGTCCATGACACCTGCAACAATTATTTTCACAAAGATCTACAAAATCCAGATTCGTCATATTTACATACTTATTATTTGGGAAAAATAAACTTTCAGTATAATTAAAATCCGCTAACACTAGACGGTCAAAGCAGGGAATGCGTCTCTAACACAACGCGACGTCCCTAAAATTTTTATTATATGACATTAACATTAATTAATCTTCTCTGTATTCAAATTAAGCACGATTAACTACATGTCAGATGATATCAAACTCATCATACACAAATTGGAAATAAAATTACCATATAAATTCGTTTTAGTAACACTTTGCAGCGTATTTCATTATTGCTTCGTAGCTCGTTCGGATAGTACTGATATTAAATATAGGGTCGGTATAAAAATACCTTAAATCAATTCGCTTCCCTGTCCAATTAAATGATAAATACACTTAAATAGTAAATTTACTATAATATTATAAGATACAAGTTTTTACTTTGTCGACTGTAAATAATCTGGATCACCAATATTCAAATTTGATACATAATATATTATATGTGACTGATACCAAAAAAATTAATGAAGAGATGATTTTCTAAAAATGAATTTAAATCGTCTTAAAAGGGAATTAAAATTTTATACGAGAATCCCAACTAGTAGAGATGTGAAAATTGTCATACATTTCGTTTAAAATTAAATTAATATTTAATATGCTTTTGTTGATTGTTGAAAATCTTTATACATAAAATATCCGTATGTGTACGTAATTCTACTCCTCCTAAAAGGCTTGATCGATTTTGATACTTTTTGAAGTGAAACTTATTTAGGCGCATGAGGGTAAAATGTTTACAGATGTAACGTCAAGCAGGTATGCAACGGAAGTGACGTTATTTGCAGTAAACGCAGATTAAATAAATAAAAAAACTTTTTATTCTTTTTTTTTCTTGTTTGTATAAATATAAACAAGACTTATAAATTAGTTCGCCAAAGAAGTTTTACTTCTGACATGTGTACTTTGTACGCACGCACTTTTTTTTTGTTCGTATGAGGTACGATTTCTTGGATGATTTTTAATTATTGTTATATCTAGATTTTTTATTGGGTGGCCATGTTTTTTTTATTTATTTTTTTGTTTTTTCACATAAGAATACGAAATTTCAAATAATTAAAACCCATCGCTATCCGTAGAAAACAACTAAGTCAATTAATATTTGTAAGGCGAGACTAGTTACAACACCGATTAATAGATAGAAAAGTTGCATACATTTCTACTTAGTTTAAACACATTTAAAATTATAATATATTAAGGCAATGAAAACTTAACTTAAACAAAGGTTTACTGTTCTCCTAGTGTATATTCCTAGGAACAATAAAATACATCTGTATCGTAATAAACAACTAATGGTGGAGCCATGAAGCCCTTCGGGGAACGTCGCGTCGCTGGTACGCATCTGTTGGTTCTGCTCATATCGCAGACCGCACCGCTGTGATTTACCAACCACCTGTCCTTGTTTATGAGCCTTGATAGCCGCACACGAGGAAGTACCTAGAACCAGAAACGCAAACGTGACAATACATACCGGTAATTTGTATTAGTTTCAGCTGCGATAATGGACTAAATTATAACTACGGGCACAATACGTGTTATAGAATAATAGCTTTTCTTATCTAGTTAACAGAAATGCCTATTAAATCAATTAATACTTTATTGCTGTTGTTAATCGGTTTTCCATTTGATTTTTGCGTTTATGAGATCCATCAATGATATGCAAAGAATTTATGAGATATAAATATTGAGTCTGCTATAAATTTCTTCTTAATGATAAAACTTGTTTATGTGAATTAACTTTTAGTGTAATTAACTTTTACTAGTGGGCGCCCAGTGGTCGACATTCGACCATAGTTAATTGAATTTTTAAAGTTTGAACTTTATTAGGGTTCTTTTATCAAAGGCTTTCATCATGGCTACTCAGTTATTTGCCACTTTAAAAAATAATAATAACGTAAAAAAAAAAAGATGTCTAAATGAAAATTGAAATTGATTATAAATTTGAAACAAAAGACAGGCGGTTACATACGGTAGTAAGGCTCAAAATTCTAAGTAAACATAACTTTACGAAAATAAAGAAATTTATCGCAACTCATGACACATTTTTTAATTAATTTTACACGACACCATAGGTGTGTGGTATTTCTGGGTGATATTGAATTAAATATAGTCTGTATATTATGAGGAATAGTGGTATGCCCAGTATCATCATTTGGAAAAGTAATTGATACACTATATAATCAAATGATGAATTCAAAACAAAGATGTTTTTAATACTACCATTAACTTGAAAATGAATTCATTTTTGTACATAATTCTACATCAACTGTACTAAATATAATTGCTACATCAGGTTGAACTGCATCATTGTAAATGCGGAGATCTAAGTCATGGATTACTTTCATGACCAAACAAATTTTCTTATTTTGATTGTACTAAGTATTTTTTCGCTCATATTTTTATCGAATCATCATTTGTAGTGAGTTCACCATAAAGAAATACTAAACATTAAAATATTGACATTGACTTTGGAAATATTGCTTTACTCTTATGACAACATAAAGCAAAGTGATATGAAGTGAAAGCAGTCCTGTCACTTAAAAATTTTGACATTCAATATAACCAAAGAGAATAATCATTATTTCAGTGGTTCTATAAATGTACTTGTATAAATTATTTAGTTAAACTATTTATCAATTAATTATTAATGTATATTATGAATTTACATATTATATTATTATAAAATTAACCTACAATTTGACCAGTTGATTTCAAAGGGCATGTAAGGCATGCAACGTCAGTCATGTTAAAAATATTGAAAAAGTAATTGGAACATAAGAAGGATGTCCGAAACGTCTTTTTCATTTACATGTGTGTATACGTTGTATAAAATTCAATCAGTAGTGTGAGTATTGTATATTTTAATTAATTTAATATGCTTGTAATGCATTTTATATAAAAAAATAGCTTTCTCTGCCATATAAACTTTAACTATACTAAATTTCAAGTTCATCAGTTCGCGCAATTGGCTTAAAAAGATCGAGGCAACCTACGGTTAAATAAATGTCAATTTTAGATTCCTATAACAATATATGAATTCTGTCGTGTTTAAATTTAACAACTGCATACTTCTTTTAAACATAAATGAAGAAAAATATTGTAAAATTTATTAAGAAAAAAATGCTTAACATTCTTAAGTAAAATTTTTGCTGATTTTCTTTTATAATACTTTTATGTTAACTATTATTTTCAGTGAATAAATATGGAGAACTAATATGGGATACTTTGTAAGCGAATCTAATCGTGTAGCCAAAGTAGTAAGTTGTGTTTAGCCGCACAATCTAACACAGTTGGAATCACTAATGAGACCGGAATTCAAATCAACTTATTTATATGGAGTAAGCTATTTCACCGGCTCGCTCGTACAATATTTATTTAAATCCTAACTGCCGGTTAGATAATATTGAGTTATATATATTTCCTAGATAATTATAACATTTGAAACGCGACTATGATTTAGTTTTATAAATATTTTCACATTAAAGATCACCGTTTCACAATTTGATGGGAAAACGATAAATCGTAACCGAACGCGTAATTTCATTTTATATAGCCGTTCCAGAAATACACAACTAAAAATCTCTTTCGAATACGATACACTCTTCCTACTGCTCAGTAAAACTTGTTACAAATTTTACGACTTAATAAATGTAACCATTAAGACTTGCGTTTCTAAGAGTTGTAAAAATTTTCATTGTCAATAATCCGGCTAGCGTCTTGAGCGCTTCCAGTTTATAATATTAATGATCCAATCATTGGCATATTCCTTTCATGTAAACAAACATTTTTACAATAATCATAATTATTATAAACCTCAGTAAACAGTTTGTTGCTTATTTAATTCTATGTTATTCATTTTATTTTCTACAATTTTTTACATATTTTTTTATATTAGCACGGCAAAATGATTGGACTACGCCTGGTGGTAAGCACAGTACAATCCAAAAACAATGACGACTACCGAGTTACACCATATCCATCGCCGGTCACCGCTGTCATGCCGGCCTGCAAAAATTTGGATATGCACAGGCTGATCCCGAAACGCGACCCGCAGAATCGAATCACTATGACGGGCTTTTTCTCCTTATACATGGTGGTTGCGACCCCGTCAGGCTGTAAAACCCTACCACCCCGCTTTCGCCATTACCTCGTTCTTTATTCAGCAAGGTGCTCCACGTACAGATGAGGTTGGCTTGGGTGTCTCAAGTCTTATGATGTTATTCGACACCACTTACACCCCATTTAATAAACACTTGGCTTTGACTAGAAACATTGCTAAGTAGATATTTAAAACTTTCTATAAGATTCTCTCCCATATGTATATAACTAGCTACGGCCGCGACTTCGCACCTTTTTGCTATTATTATTTGGTGTTATTATTATTATTATTAGTAGGTATAGCATTTTTCTTTTAAATAAATTTTAGCGTTTTACCACAACACACCTGATATTAATTGTCAATGTGATGTAAGATGATAGACACGTTAAATCTAGAAGAGATTTGGCTCTTAAGTGCAGCTGTTCGATACAGTTAAAGATGCTTGGTAATAGATTTTCAACATGAGGATGGTAGCCACCCGTGGAAGCTTGGAAAAACCCTAACAACATGTCTTCATCACGGTGTTTTCCTTCAACAAAAGTTCCAACTCGCTGAAGGGACACGAACCTACGTCGATCGACACGATGATGAGGTTCGCTGCCACGCTTACTACTTAACATAATCGCTTTGAATAATCCTCATTTGAGTATATGTGGTGCAGCGCTACCTAATGGTGAATTTTAGTAAAACAAATAACATAAAACATTATCATACTGAAAGTGTGCCACTTTTATAGTTATCGACGAAACAATCAATGATAAAAAATTAGGACAAATCTAACTGTTCCAGTTCTATAACTCACCACCAGTTAGTTTTGCAATACATTAACTCGACTATTCATTACAGAAGAATAGTAATGACACCAGGAAGCTTGGAAAAACCCTAACAACATGTCTTCATCACGGTGTTTTCCTTCACCAAAAGTTCCAACTCGCTGAAGGGACACAAACCTACGTCGATCGACACGATGATGAGGTTCGCTGCCACGCTTACTACTTAACATAATCGCTTTGAATAATCCTCATTTGAGTATATGTGGTGCAGCGCCACCTAATGGTGAATTTTAGTAAAACATAGTTATCGACCAAACGGTCAACGATAAAAAATTAGAACACATCTGTCTGTTCTATTTATATAACTCACCACCAGTTAACTTGGCAATAAATCAACTCGACTATTCATTATAGAAGAATAGTAATGACACCAAATCATTACCATTACATAGTATAGAACAAAGTACCGCGTCTGCTTGTTTGTCTGTTCGCGATAAACACAAAAAGTACTAAACGGATTTTCATGCGATCTTCACCAGTAGATAAAGTGATTCATGAGGAAGGTTTCGGTATATAAGTTGTCAAGGATTTCTTTATAATCAGAGCGGGACAACGTCTGACAGGCCCGCTAGTGTAATACATAAATGATAATAATTCTCCACGATGCTCTTCCAGAATACTCCTAATTAAATGTACGTGGACTTTAATTTACTTGTACACATTATATGACATACATATATATAATGGTAATTCATTTAAAATATTGTAGGTTTTAAAAAATATTTATCTTTTACAGGAAACTTATAAATAGTAATTGCGATACATCCATTTCGTGTAAACGTTTTCTTTTACTATCAGACGAGCAATGGCTGTTTATTTACTTACAAACAGCCCGTAAGTCCTGTTCGTATGATATCGTATAACCTTCTCAATTAGTGTGCCCTTCCTATCGCATGGTAATAACCCGAAACTGCACATAAGCTCTGTTCGTGACATAAAGATGGAACTAAATGACTGTGCATTTAATTAGTTGTAATACCATACATTTTAAATGCGATGATAAGGTCCCGTTGTGCTCTCTAAGTACACCACTCGCCGCCTAATGACGGTTCGATAATTAAACTTAATTAATTACTCCTCGTCAGCCACACTCGAGAAGTGAATGTTGTCAGAATATAGTCCATCAGATATCACACTGAGACAATATTGTTGACCAACTGCGGGAGTTGGATTTTTTAAATTGAATATTTATTGTCTTCTGTGTGTGTATGTGTTTTTATACACATAACTATACAAAAGTCTATACAATTTCACAGTTCAATATTTTTTGATAACATTTCATTTATTTTTTATTGATGTTCTTTTTCGTGACAAAGTAACATCGTTTACTGTGTTTTTTTATTGATAATATATTTGAAGCAAGCGAGCAATTAACGTAAAATGTTACTTAATATTGACTAGGCAGACGGAAATAGCGCGTTTCACTCATTAAACTGAAATAGTTTACAATATTATCCGATACGAAATATATATAAGAGTTGTTGAGGTATGTATGCTTGGTACACATATATGTTTCAACAACTCATATATGTATGAATAGTTAGCTTAGCTTAGGTTAGCTAAGATAGGTCGCGAATTGCATGTATCAGGCAACAGCCAAAGCCGAGGTGTGCCGTGCACCCTTGACCTAGTTGTCAAAATAAAATCGGCTGAGTGCCTTAAGCGCTCGCCTTAGTAGCCCGGTGAAGCTGTTAAGACCTTGCTGGGTCCAAAAGCGTAGTCAGTTCGAAAAAAAAAAGAAAAGCTGCGCCACTGTGATTAAGGCAAGAGTATTATTGCACAAGTGCGAATCGTTGTACACAAGACTATACGTGCCCAAGATTTGTTTACGTTACTGTTTGTTCTGCATAAACGGAATGAGACTTGCCAACCGCGCCGTCCGATAACGGAGTGTTTTGTCTGCAATTAAGAACAGCGAGAGCGGGTCAACCGCGCACACCGGCATTACCACGTAGTTATGGAGACACTGGAGCGTGTTGAGAATGTTAAACTCCAATCTTGTCATGTTTGGAATAAGCTTATATTATAAATCTGCCATAACGTCATGATACTGCTTAGATTGTTTGTTAATTATAATATATCATGGGGCCCGTAATGAACTAGATTCGCCGTCCGCAACACAACGTTTGACAATGTCTTTTATGCTTAATATAGTGAGTCCATTAAAGCAGTGCTATGTTTATTCAATTTAAAGTGATCAAAGTGTTCTCTCTATTTATGGTGCACGTTCTATGCCAAGAGTGGTCAATTAATGTTTATAGAAATATTAATTTAGAGATGTTATTAGTTGTAAAATGTACATGTTAATTATTTTCGATACGTTATTATACCTATAGTTGTTTAGGTTATGTGGTAATTTTAAAATGAGTTTAACCGATGACCTGTTTGTTTGAGTAGCACTAACATAACTTTAAGTGACCATTGGAATGTTTTTTCTGAAAATATTAAACACATATGCTTTCAACTCTGATAATCGTAAATAATGGATTCGGGTAAATGATAATCGCAATATGTCTTCTTATTATTTATTTGATGGACAAATTGCCTATTTCAGTTCCCAGATTTGTTTGAAAAAAAAAAACATCATAAACAAAAAAGTTTTGAATACTTAATTTTTTTTAATACTTTAATCGACATTTTAGCCATTTTATATTAGAAACAAATCTTTAATATATTATTAACTGACACGCACGACTTTGTCTGCGCTTATTGTCTTAACAATATACAAGCAGTCCCGGCAGACGTTGTCCCGCCCTGATTATAAAAATCCTTGACAAATTATATACCAAAACCTTCCCAATGAATCACTTTATCCGCTGTTGAAAACTGTAAGAAAATCCGTTCAGTAGTTTTTGAGTTTATCGCGAACAGACAGACAGACAGACGCGGTAGGGGACTTTGTTTTATACTATGTAATGATAATATTTTACGTACTTACAAGAAAGCAAGCACTACACGTCTCGCCGCAATTCTCCACGGCAAAACAACACACATCGCTGAACCCGTAGTTTCTTAAAATTATTAATAACTTTATATTAAACTAGCCTCTGCCTGCGACTTCGTTCGCGTGGAATAGTTATTTTGGGCTAACGCTAACACGCAGCGGAAGCTCTCAAGAGGAAAAAATACCCGATTTTAAAGTATTCTTCATTGGTGCTCCGCTCCTATTGGTGTTAGCGTGATAATATATACATATATTTGTATATATATAACCTTTCTGGATAAATAAGCTATATAACACTGAAAGAATTTTTCAAATAGGACCAGTAGTTCCTGAGATTACCCCCTACAACATCATAAACTCACAACGTCACAAATTTAGAAACTTTACCTCTTTATAATATTAGTATAGATTAAACTATTGTTTTTTTTTAATAAGAACCAATTGTCTTCTAAGTGAAATGTAAAACATTGAAATCTACCCAGTAGGTTTTGAGTGATGCGATCGCAACGTCATAGCCCTATTATTTTATTGATGTATAGATAATGAACACCAATATATGATACACTCTGTTCATTCCAAAATATTAACGCCATGTATAGTTTCATAATGATTACTGAATCAACGACAGGTCGTGTATTACTGTCAAATAACTACTTTAATACGGAACACTATGAGCGTAAAAATAACAATTTACATGTAATTTATTAACATTATTATCTCCTCAAAGTATTATCACCTTGTTAAACATCCAAACGATCGACTAGCATTTTAGATGCAAATTCTCAAAACGTCGCATTTTTATTATGTGGCTAGCTGTGCCTGCGACTCCGTCCGCGTGGAATCTAATGTAAAAAAACAGTATTAAGTCCATTTACTTAACTACTTTTCTCTCGGAATTTTCTCGCGTCGCCATTGAAATTATACTAACTTTTGATAGTCAAACGATTTTAACGAAACCAAGAGTAAATACTACTCGAGGATATGATTTCGTTGGTGAGGTTGTATCGTAGTAGTGGTAGAGCCACGCTGAAACTATTACTGGTTTTAGCATGAATGGGTCGGCTCGTCCGGCGTAGTACCACCCTCTCATAGAAAACCGACGTGAAGTAACAGTGCTTGCATTATTGCGTTTCGTTCGGTCAGTGAGAGCGCCGGAGGCCCACCTCCCCTCCCCTCTCCTCTCCCTCCTCTAACCTTTCCCCCCAAAGGATGGCAACACACTTGCGACACCTCTGGTGTTGTTAGTGTCCATGGACGGTGGTGGTCACTTAACATCAGGTGACCCACCTGTTCGTTTGCAAACAATGACATAAATAAAATCGTGAATGCACTACTTTAGCAGCGATGCGTGTTCAAACAAACAGACAGACAGACCAACAGAGAGATATTTCTAAAAATGATTGAAATGTTGCTTATTTCAAGACACCTGCAACAATTTTTTCACAAATATCTAAAAGTTCAGACACGTTACATTTTTTTTTTCGAACTGACTACGCTATTGACCAAGCAAGGTCTTAACAGCTTCACCGGACTACTAAGGCGAGCGCTTTTATTTTATTTTGACAACTAGATCAAGGGTGCACGGCACACCTCGGCTTTGGCTGTTGCCTGATACATGCAATTCGCGACCTATCTGAGCTAACCTAACTATTCATACATATATGAGTTGGTGAAACATATATGTATACCAGGCATACATACCTCAACAACTCTTATATATATTTCGTATCGGATAATACGTTAGATTTTCATTCTTATTATAAGTATAGATTTGCGAATCAGTCTTGAGTGGACGGAGCTCGAGCTCGAGTCTCGAGACCATGAGGAGGCAAAAATCCATTGTGCAATTGACACTAAAAGGACCGACGGTAGTTTGTTGCTTACTGCATTTGTATTTTATATCGAGACACTCTGTATTTTTTTGTTTCTGCAACGGTTTCTGGTAATATATCATGCCAGTCATCTAATATCTTTCGTTAAGCGCGTATCATCTCACCAAATTTTAATATTATAATCTGTAACTATATTAATAAATATGTAGTCTAATACATTTTATAGCGTTTCCAAATTTAGTGATAAATATCTTTTAGGCACAAATTACCAATGTGACAACAAAAAATATTTGTTACTCTGTTTGTATGTCCGAATTTAATTCAAAACGTCCTGATTGATTTTTATAACAATTTTTACATGAAAAGCTCACTTCATTCCTAAATTGATGTGGTGTCAATAATGCTTATAGAAATAGAAAAAACAATAACATACTTATTGTCTATTCTCAACTAATTTTGACAAAAGTTTGTACACGGGAAGTACATACCTTACAGCAATTGATAGAAATGAAATTATGAGCCACCTCCGATTGACTCACAACTAACCTTAAAAAAAATTATGAGATGAAAATAACTATCATGTAATACACTCATACGAGCTCACGGGTACAACTAGTATATAATAAAATCGGAAAATTCCATATTACAATGTGCATCACTTCGATACTTCCGAACTAATTTAACCGAATTTTACATCTCATTATAATATCTACCAAATCGCATGGAAAATAAAAGGGACAAATCATTATGTTTTTTTATAAGAAGTAAACAGAAACGAAATAATTAAAAAAAATCAATAAAGGACAATCCATTTCACCGCAGATAAGATACATCGTTCTCGTTTAAGATTAAAATTATATTCCCGCAAGCAGCCTGTTATTAAAAAGTGTCCCAGTTAACTGTAAATGTTCGTAATACTGTATTGTACAAGTCTCTTAATTTTAGCTTTGTCTCAATTTTGGAGAACATTTGTTGTTATCTTAATAAAAATCCACACCTTGTGGGTTTTTAGTATTTAACACTACATTCAATTTAAACAAATGTTTAAATCGAGTTACACAGTTGACTTGGACTCGAACAGTAGTATGCATTACATTTACTTAAATAAGTCAAAGTAGGATTGGACATGAATGCTACGTGACTTTAAAACATTTAATAACTCGTACTCAAAAAAAATTTTTTTTTCGAACTGACTACGCTATTGACCCAGCAAGGTCTTAACAACTTCACTGAGCTACTAAGGCGAGCGCTTAAGGCACTCAGCCGATTTTATTTTGACAACTAGCTGAAGGGTGCACGGCACACCTCGGCTTTGGCTGTTGCCTGATACATGCAATTCACGACCTATCTGAGCTAACCTAAGCTAACCATTCATACATATATGAGTTGTTGAAACATATATGTATACTAAGCATACATACCTCAACAACTCTTATATATATTTCGTATCGGACTTACTAAAAAATGTAACTCACAAACCGCTAACTTAGTGATCATCGAAATAAAAAATGACTAGAATGTTTTATGTTGTTCAGTAGCTATTAGTATAGTTTGAATACCAAGATATTTGTGAAATAGATACTCGCCGGTTTTATGCAATGACATTATAACTAAAAAGCTGTACACGCTTCATAAGCGCTTCGACAGCGCCTTGTTAAAACTTGGCTAACTAGCTCATTTTTGTAAGCTGCCCCGTCAGTCCGCCCGTATCAAGTAACATATAACAGTTTCTTTATCACCACCGATATTGAGAATATGCCCTGTTACGTCCAAATTTTATCTAAGACATTATGGTGTTACAATATTACTTTACGTACGTGTGCGTTATCGTGCATTTGTTTTGTCATAATATCGTGTAGGTATCGTATCTACAGTTTTTTAGTTATAATATCATTGCTTTTATGTTATGTAAATATTTGTATGGAGACTTGAGTAATTTGAAACCTTTACTGAATAGAACGCTGTCCTTCGACGTCCAAATTTTATCTAAGACAGTATAGCGTTACAATATTACTTTACGTATGTGTGCGTTATCGTGCATGAATTTTGTCAAAATATCATGTAGGTATCGTATCTACAGCTTTTTAGTTATCATTGGTTTTATGTTATGTAAATATTTGTATGCAGACTTGAGTAATTTGAACCCTTTACTGAATAGAACGCTGTCCTTCGCAACGCGTCGCAGTGATTTACCGCTACGACCTTTCACGAGTTTCAATAGAAAACTAGCATCCTTTCTGTACGTGAAAAATATAGTCGCATAAGAGAAAGATATTTAGCAAAGCTAACGGGGGTTTTATTCAAACACGTGTTACCATCACGGTGCAAGGAAAAGAATAAATATGATTACAACTTTTTAACACATAGAATTATGAAACCGCTTATTAACTACGCGCGGGTTTGTTACTCTATGTTTTAACGTGTATATCTATAGGAATATAGACTATAATTATTTTAATTTAAGCGTATTTTTTTTATAAACTACGTTACAGTAAATAAACTGTTACATAGAAAAGCACTGATACATAATTCTCACTCAGTTAAAGCGATTTCAACGGATCAAAATATATTGACAAAGAATAAAAACAGGGCCACAACTACAATATTTTTCGATGAGTGTTCTATTACAAGGTATATACTAAAGTAAGTGATCACCGCCGTCCATAGACACTAGCAACACCACGGGAGTCACAAATGCGTTGCCAGCCTGTGTTTGGGGGATTGGAGACTGGAAGAGAGTGAGGTGGAGGGGAAGGGGAGGTGGGCCTCCGGCGCTGTCACTGACCGAACGAAACGTAACAATGCAAGCACTGTTACTTCACGTGGGTGTTTCTGTGGGTCGGATGGTACTACCCCGGGCGAGACGATCAATTCATGCTGAAACTAGTAATAGCTTCACCGTAGCCGTAACCACCAATTTCTATTTTGGGGTGTAAGGGGTGTCAAATAACATCATAGGACTCGAGACACCCATGTCAACCTCACCTGCACGTGGTGCACCCTACTGAATAACGAACGAGGCAATGGCGAAAGCGGGGTGGTAGGGTTTTACAGCCTGACTGGGTCGCAACCACAATGTATATAGCGAAAAAGCCCGTCATAGTGATTTGCTTCTGCGGGTCGCGTTTCGGGATCAGCATGTTCATATCCAGCTTTTCGCCGGCCGGCATGACAGCGTCGACCGACGATGAATAGTGTGTCACTCGGTGGTCGCCGTTGTTTTTGGACTGTACTGTGCTTATCATCAGGCAAACTGCAGTCACTCTGCCGTGCTACAATAAAAAATAGAAAAAATTACAGTTCCATTTTCCCTAAAATAAAACCCGTACATGGTGATGGCGTTTTCTAGGTTCTCCTATATAACTAGCACCCTTAAGTTGAAAATGTGTCGTCAATCACCTATGGCTATGTTCCGGTAACTGTACTGGAGAACCAGTTCCACTCTAGGCTTAGCGTATTTACCCTCTTAGACCGTATTATCATTTAATATTAGGTTAAATTTTGGGGAATCCCTAAAGTATTAAAAATATACGTTATAATTAATACATTATTTATTATTTTCAGCATACATTAACAGGACACAGTGGGAAAGTTATGGCAGCAAAATTTCTCGGCGAACCAACCAAGGTGATCACCGGCAGCCACGATCGAACGCTCAAAATATGGGACCTTAGAAGTAGAATGTGTAAGTTTGTATGAATTATTTGCTGACGTCCTTTTTATTATTTAAATATTTTAGTAATTATAGGTAATTGATATTTTGTATATAAAATTTTGGAACGTGATTAATCGTACATCACTAATTCAGGATACAAATATGCAAAATATATATATTTATACGAGTTTTACCTATTAATGTACAATATTAGGAAGGTTTAACAATCTAAAAATCAGTTACACATTTCAGTCCAATTTTTATATTTCGTCCGTCAATGTGCAACGTCTTTAGAACCAGAAAACACGGAGTGCTAGCTCGCAATAGAACCATTGTATTGTTTATTGAATACCCTACGACTAATCGTGTAACTTTAAATGTGTGTAATTTACGTAATTGTTTCACCATAATTATTAATTGCTAATTATAAATATTGTTTCTATAACGAGTCGTTTTCACAGTTCTACACTCTAATATATTTACTAAGTAATAAGGCAAAAATAATTTAAAAAACATACGGCTATTGACCCCCCGTCAGGACCGAAGTTAGTTCCTTACGCTTTTTCTTCAACTCTGTATGTAATTCAATATGGACATTTATTTATATTTGTATATTATCGTCACGTAAGGAAAAAGCGTTTTAACCACTATAATTTTTTCATGAATTAAATCAAAAAGATTTCAAATTTTAAGAAATATAAATACAACAACGATTTAAATGCGAAATAACAAAAATAAATGTCATCATGAATTTGTATCGCGGTAACTATTGGTTTATTGTAATTACAATAATATAGATATGTCTAACATTCAATTTTGTCCAAGTATCTCGAAAAAACAGCATACTTGCTGCATTATCCATATCGCAATCTTCGTTGTAAAATTGCAATAGCTCACGTATGATTTAAAATTAAAGTAAATAAGTTATAACATTTCCACGCGTTCATTATGCAGTTTATATCACCGGCAGCCAATTATATTAATATATGTAAAAAGATTACTTATAATGTCACTACGTGTTTAGCGACGTGACTCTTACCATGGAGAAATGGAGCAAGCGATGTGATGCACATGTGCCAGAGAGAAGAAATAAACGTATAACATTGTTTTCAAATAAATTAGCAAGCATAGTATATTTTGCTTTTAATTTTATTTCATACTAGCGGTTTCCCGCGGCTCCGCACGCGCTTTTTAAAAATTTATTAAAGAAATGTAAAATTGTAAGTGGGTGTGTACATTACAGAAACGCTTTTTCTAAAATATTTGTAACTACGATACGAACGCCATCTACTGTAACATGTAACGTGTACATTAGATATATGAATACTAATACTATATCGAATGGATACCTGGAACTTCAACCTACTATATACCAAACTCAGTGCTCACTAACACTATATAAGAAAGTAATGAAAATTATAAACTACACATTATCGAACAATATATCTTAAATCTTTTATTTTATAGATAGATAGAATATGCCCGTATTGTCGATATACTTAAGTTATTCATATACATAATTGAAAGACATATATTTGTATGTAATATGAATTATATCATCTTTTTGGTCAATTTGGCGGCCATATTGTTTTATTTACCACGTTTGCTTCCACATAACTCAGTTATTATAGCAACGTATAAGAATAACTTAAGTATATCGACAATACGGGCATATTATATCTATCTATAATTCACGGGACTTTCACTGGAAGATAACTCACCTTATAAGAAGTAACTTAGACTATTTTATTTTGTTTCTCAAGACTTCGTCCGCAATATCCTACTATCTCCTAATTGATTGGATCGACTTTCACGGGGCTTTTACAGGCAGATAACTAGCGGGCTCGGAAGACGTTGTTTATCGCGAACAGATAAGCTGACAGAGGACTTTTTTTTAACCGACTTCGAAAAAGGAGGAGGTTACTATGTTCGGTTGTATGTATTTTTTTATGTATATTAATCGATATTTTAGTAGTAGATAGAATGATAATTTATGGGGAAGGTTTAGGTATAATTTGTCAAGGTTTTCATTTTATTATCCGTCTCCGTCCGTATATTTCTTCCGAGCCCGCTAGTTATCTGCCCGTAAAAGCCCCGTGAAAGTCGGTCCAATCAATTAGGAGATAGTAGGATATTGCGGACGAAGTCTTGAGAATCAAAATAAAATTGTCTAAGTTACTTCTTATAAGGTGAGTTATCTTCCAGTGAAAGTCCCGTGAAAATCAATTCAAGTATTACATATATTCCACTGCGTCCCTAGGCGAATAAAAAACCTAAATTATTTTTTATGGGGTCTGTTATCTACCAGTGAATACCCCGTGAAAATGGGCCCAAAGTAATGCGGACGAAGCCGCGGACAAATAAAATAGAATATGTCAACCGCTATAATTTCGGTTATCTGGCAGTAAAAAGTAAAATTCCCGTTAAAATAGGTCCAATCGTTTTGGAGATTACCCAGAACAAACAAACAAACAGACAAAATATAACAATATAAAAATATAGA
>MU159546.1:52742-100866 GCA_015888305.1 Antheraea pernyi | reverse complement strand
GTACTACCACCCTCTCACAGAATACCGACGTGAAGTAACAGTGCTTGCATTGTTGCGTTTCGTTCGGTCAGTGAGAGCGCCGGAGGCCCAACTCCCCTCTCCTCTCCCACTCCCTCCCCTAACCCTTCCCCCCAAAGGGTGACAACGCACTTGCGACTCCTCTGGTGTTGTTAGTGTCCATGGACGGTGGTGATCACTTAATATCAGGTGACCCACATGTTCGTTTGCCACCTATGATATAAAAAAAAACTTTATCATGTTAACGATCCCATAATAAATAATGAACAACGCAGACGAAGTCGCGGACGTCAGCTAATTATGTATATACATTTGATAGAAAGATATAAGTCTGTAGTAAATTAAATAATAATTACCGTCTGCTCCTAAACGTAAGATATTACGTTTAGGTACTATTATTACCTTTATAGCCTTACTTAATGGTGATTCTCATGGAATCATAATCTCGGTAATAATTACGATGATTGCACACAGAGTTTGTTATAACTTTTATTTCAGTTTGTAAGCTTGAAAGATATAAAACTGTACCAGCTTAATACCTTGGAGAGTTACTTCACTACCGATCGTAATAAAATTCTTAAGTCTAGTACGCCAATTTTTGTCTATAAAGAGAATACGGTAGTAATACAGTTATGTACAAGACATATATACATAAATCCGTGTTAATCTATTAGTCATTGTATTGATTTTACAGATACTTATATTGATAATAAGTTATTGCGATGGGCGCTCACTGTTTCCATAATTTTTAAATGTACCGTTTATTATACGTCTAAGTATTTATTATTGCCATTTAAGATCCTTAAAAATTGTTTAATTATAATGTAGTTATAACGTCTACTTATCTTGTAATGAAAATAGATCGAAATCCCTTGGTAGTATTTGTGTTATAAGTATCTAATATGTATATAGTATACAGATAATATTTATATTTAAAATATTAATATTGAAATAACTTCGTCTCTGTGTGTTTACAGTACAATTTCCTATAATTATCTACTCTTTAATTCTTATCCCACACAAGTAGCGGCGGTACAAGTCTTTCTCTTCCAATTGCAGTAAAACTTCGTTTTTTTTTTTATATGTCATAGGTGGCAAACAAACATGTGGGTCACCTGATGTTAAGTGATCACCACCGTCCATGGACACCAACAACACCAGAGGAGTCGCAAGTGCGTTGCCACCTTTTGGAGGGAAGGGTTAGTGGGAGAGGGAAACGAGAGAGGAGAGGGAGGGGATGTGGGCATCCGGCGCTCTCACTGGCCGAACGAAACACAACAATGCAAGCACTGTTACTTCACGTCGATTTTCTATGACAGGGTGGTAGTACCACGGACGAGCCGACCCATTCATGCTGAAACCAGTAATAGTTTCAGCGTAGCTCTACCACCATTAAAGAAACATTTTTGATAATAAGATAATATATACATATAACATAGTATTAAGAAAATTCATCGGTTTTAATCTTATACTATACTCGATACAAATGCGCTACTTAACCCCTGCAAGTGCTAAGAGCCAGAGCTCCCTACCAAGCAATCCTCAAACAGAAGTATGTCATCCTGGGCTTATTTAAGAATGTTACATTTGACATGTCATGTTTATAAGACTGTAGAATAAAATACTCAATTATTATGTTAAATTTTAATTAAACAAATTATTTAAATGTAGTGTTTGAAATAATAAATATCAACAGGTACAGAAACAAAGTTCGCAGGATCATCTTGCAACGACCTCGTGACGTCAGACGGGGCGGGCTCCACAATAATATCAGGCCATTTCGACAAACGGATACGCTTCTGGGATATACGTACAGATATGTCGGCCAACCACATCATGCTGCAAGGCAAAGTCACTTCGCTCGATCTCAGTAGAGGTATGAACTACTTACTATGTTTATTAAAAATACTACACAAGTATATAATAAATCACTCCGTAATCAGATATATTAATATTTGTGTATTCATTTCGTTTACAAACATAAACACAACGGGATGTCGACTATTAATCTTACACGATGCTCGTTGAACTGTTAGCCATGTATTCATAATGGATTACGGTCTACGTGCGTGTCAACCAACAAAAATTCATTTTTTATTACATCACCGTTCGTATCGGGGAACTATTAACATTCCATATTCTATAGGAATATTTACAAGTAAATCGTAAAATTATGCTGAACCTCTAGTTTCCAATTTCATAAAATGTTATCTTTAATTTTAATCATTCACATTACAGACCAAGAACAGAATCTCCTGTTGTTCAAAATAAAAGAACTAAAACTATTTTTTTTTCCTTATATTTATAGACAAAACATACGATTTTTTTATTCGAATTCGACAAAATGACTGCACTGTACTTGATTGAAGGGCCGCGCCGGTGCAATTTAAAAACAACTGTGACGGCCAATAAATACACCATCAATCCCTCGTCAGTCAGCGCCATGCGTCTTATTAATTGGATGTTCACTGACCAATCCCATACCAAAAATGAGTCGCTGTGACGGGTTTATCACCATGTGCACGGCCATTAGCGATCCAGTCTATTTTTGTACCTTAAGTTTTGACGTTTCATTCGAATCTCACCCGATTTTACATAACTATGTGATCTAAAATGGTAAACACACTAAAATTTCTACTTGAGAGTGGTACTAGTCAGGCGGATTTAGAAAAACCCGTACCACAATGCCGGTTGTTGCATGACGATCTTTTCCTTCAATGAAATCTTCGGATCGTTCGCAACGTCTCGACCCTACATCGATTAAACGGTGTCCGAACACACTAAACACTGAGCTATAATCGGTACAAATACCTTTTTTTTCTTTTTTTTTTAAATTGTTTATAGGGGCTTTTATTCCACCGAACATATCAACCCCATTGTTCCCCAATCTTTCTAGCTCTATCATGAGAGTCGCTGATGACGTATCATAACCAGGTCATACAGCATCTTAGCTTCATCCGAACAGGGTTCAGCCAAGATGCTGTGGCAAATACCTATGTTCTGGCAACTACTTTTTATAATACTCATCAACGACTCTCTTTCGATGCTGTTCTTGGCACACTCCATCATCAAGTGATGCACAGTTGGGAGATTCTGCTTTCCTCATTAGGTATGCAAAACGTCTAGATGGATAGTGCCCCGAACGGAGTCCTTAATTATATCGAAGTGAAATCACAATTTATGAAATATCATATGATTTACTAAGGAAATTACTATCGATAACGATACGACCAGCGGTATATCATTATTAATATAACTAGTTATTTTAGAATGTTGTGTTTATGATATACTGGTGTCTATTCGAATCTAAATTATACGTAGTCTGTATGAACAAAAAGTTGTTTACTAAGTTTTGACTGAAATTTATTAAATAAGAAAATGGTATTTTTATTCAATACTAGCTGCATGCGCCGGTTTCGCACGAGTGTATTAACGAAGGAAATAAGTACAAAGCTTTCCTTTACGTATGACTATGTAATGACATAAAATGCCAAATGAACACCTAACGTCAAACTTTCAATTCTATGTATAAGTTCTTACTATCTTCTCACTTTCTTTTATATAATTTTTTTTAACCCAATTTTTTTACTTTTCCGTACGATTTATCAAGCACTTTCTTTCATATGAATGTTGTTCTGGCAATAACAAAAAAGAATTAGTCAAGCTGATCTGAATTGTTGCGCTTACATACATTCAGCAACTGTTTTTATTTATATATATATTAACTGTCCCCTGCGAATACGTACGTCTGTTATTATTTGTTGTAATAAATAGTTAAATTATTGTAAAATTAATATTACCAATTTTCGGGACGATCAATTGAACGCTATATGAAAGTTGATATACTGCAGCGACATGTAGCCGTGAGTACATGGAATAATATAAAAGTCTTATCCATATGATGAAAACAATTAAGTTCCCAACTTTTACGGCGATCGATTCTGCGATATTGAAGTTTATCAATCTATAAGTATGCTTCATTACATTACATAGTATAAAACAAAGTCCCCAACCGCGTCTTTCTGTCTGTCTGTTCGCGATAAACTCAAAAACTACTGAACGGATTTTTATGCGGTCTTCACCAGTGAATAAAGTGATTCATGAGGAACGTTTTGATGTATAATTTGTCAAGGATTTTTTTATAATAAGGGTTGGACAACGTCTGCCGTGCCCGTTAGTAATATTATAAAGCTGAAGAGTTTGTTTGCTTGAACGAGTTAATCTCAGGAACTAATGGTTCGATTTGAAAAATTCTCTCATTGTTAGATAGCTCATTTATCGAGGAAGGCTAAGACCAATAGGAGCGGAGCACCGATGAAGAATGTTTCAAAATCGGCGTTAACGTACGTACGTATCATTTAAAAATATTGTCACCTTCTACGTAAACGAAGTCGGGAGTTACAAGTTAGCGTTAGCACTAAGGAAGTTTAATAGCTGACATCACTTATATGACGAGCATCATATCTGACGCAACCGACTGTCCGGACCTTCTTAAAAGTATTAGTTTTAATGCTCCTACAAAGGTTGTGAGACACTATACACCGATCCATCTCCCATTGGTGTCCACCAATTATCGTCAAAATTAATTTCTGTCGCGGGCGGGGAATAATTTAAACAAACAAACAAATAAATTCGATTTCGATATATTTTGTATTAAGCCAGAGTCAGTGAGACAGGTAATCAGCCTTGACTTTTTCTCTAAATATAATTAAGCGTTGCCTGAGTGTGCTTGGAAAACTGTAATTCACATAGTAATTAAGTATCCAGATGCCTATTCGTGGAGACCCGTAAATGGTTTTCTGTTGCTTATTTTCCATAGTAATTCTTGTAGCTAGTGCTGTTGGTCTTCCTATAAACTAAAGTAGCTATTCTCATATCATTTATTTTAAAATTATTGATTACATCTAAAGAAGTGATGCGTACAATAAAAATATCATCTCTGTATATACGTGTTCCAAACGTCTAGACGTCCCATAAACGGTAACTTAATGCACATATTATTATAATCAAAAGTAACATTAACGAGTAATTGAGTCGATAGTATATTGGTGCCGGTATTCGTGTCAGCATACAACGTGATGGGTGCTCAATGCCTATTTCCGTTACGCGTGTCTCGATCGATCCCTTTTTTGTCAATAACGGTTCGAGCATTGCACGAATCTTTGAGATTGATACTCTCAATCAATCGGTGTGCCCGTACGTCACTGCTTCGGAAACTGATTAAATCACGTCGATTTCGTCGCGATCCGATCGCCGATGGAGAAACGAACGGGGTCTCTCTCGGTGCACGGTTAACCATCACGAGGTGTATATATCGGACGCTATCCGCAATCTATTACGTGGTGATGTTGCATCCCATCAATGTTGACGCATTAGGTACCTACATACTTCGATTTGTTATATCGCTAAATAATTTGTTGACCGCGTTATTAGTAGTTACACTGTTATTTGGTTCGAAATATAGAGGTTATATGGGAAGTTTTCCGAGAGTTTTGAAAATTGGTGTTTTTACGAAATAAGTTGTTACTAAATAAATTGTAGAATTTTTTTTCTAATTTAATATTGTATATGCATATTTTTATCGCAAATGACTCAAAGAGGAGATATTGTCAAAAAACTGCTATTATGCGCCATTTTTCCAATATGGCGGCGCGTGCGACCGAGATACCCGGTGGTAAAGTTGAAATTCGGAAATAGCATATGCAAATCTATAGAATCACTAATTTTCAAAAGTCCCAGAAAACTTTCCAAGTACTATTATCAAATGACTGTAATATTTCTAGGTGTGACAAACAATTAACGCACATGTTCATGAAGTCCTACTTATACCTAACTAATATTATAAACACGAACATGTGTTTGTTTTATTGTTACGCTTTCATACCATAGCTACTCAACCGCTCATCTTAGTATTTTGCATACACTTTGTTAGGTGTCTAGAAAAGGATATATTTCATAAAAAATGTCGACATATTTTCGAGGTATAGATCAAATATACAACTTGAGTTAAGTCGCAGTCAAAAACTAGTTCGTAAATAAACCTTCAGCTTTAAGTCTTCTAACTGCTATTTCTAGACCACGGACGCAACGATCGAGGTGTTGGAAGAACGATCCATATCCGTCCATCCAATGCATCAGATCTACATCTTAGTTCAAGATTTTGTGTTTCCTTCGCTAAGATAGTCATAAATTTTTTACCTGCCATTTGTCGCACTTTGTTATTGTTAAAAAAGCTAAATATTTAAAAAGCATTCTGCCAGAATGTTTACTCAAACATTGATAGACTGAGGAGCTGACTACCCTTTATTTGTACTTGACTGTACTGTATTGTATAAACTGCAAATGGGTACAGACTCAGTGAAACGTTTTCTTAATCATAAGGACGCCAGCGTAACATAACTACAATATTTATTTTAATTCTAAAGTAACGCATTTACTTGATCTAGAACTTTAATGCTCAATTGTTCCTGAAATTCGAATATAGTATTTATAAAATTATTTATTTAAATTACTGCATATGTAAAAGTTCTGACAGCAAATATATTAGGTAATGATAAAAAATAGTCATATTATATTACTGAGAATAATTATTTTGGAGAGCATAATATATGTATTACGAGTTACACAAAAAAACACTAAGACTATTTTAAAGAGCGTGAAATTCCCTACAAGTTCCATCAAACCGATTTGCAATATTGTAAAGCCGGGTAAGCATTAGAAATTTGAAAAAAAAAAGATTTTTTTACATGCAGTTTGAATGATAAAACTTTAAATTTAAATTGTAAGTACTTAAAATTAATATTAAGAGCTCAAACTTGGTGAGATTTTTTTTTTCTATATGTAGATTAATATGTTGCATGAGCATCGAAAAAAATAAATGTTTGCGGAAATGAACTACCCTAATATGTATCTATAAAATTTTGTTGTTAAATTCATCAAATACATCTGTATTATATTAATCAAGTTCATACAAATCGTAAGGTCATTTGACAATGTTTTTTTTTTTAATATTATACAAGGGTTCAATGACATTAGGAATTTTATTATCCCATTCAAAACATCCAATTTTATCGTGCGATCACCGTTTCATTATAGCATTACACACGTCCATGACGCAAGTAAATAATAGTTAAACGGATCAAGGTTAATTAATAAACATTAATCTCTCACGGTCAATGAAGTCAACATTTGACAAAATAGCGGAACCTTATTATAAACTTTAACAACAAACAAATCGTTAATATTAGTCACCGAATATTTTTGTTGAATAATTTTCTAATAAACTCCGGAACGGCATTGACCATTGACCGTTTTTGTATAATTTACACATTAAAAATGAACGGTATAAACCCTTTTATTTAAAATGATATATTTCATTGTTTCAGATAGTAATTATTTATTAGCATGTGTACGAGATGACACCATTCAGCTAATAGATCTTCGAATGAACAATATAGTGAGGTCTTTCAGGTATTTATAATATTAACTAGATTATAATTTAAACAATCAACGTGTGAAGCTCTTTTAATCTATTTTGACTATGAATAAAGATTACTGTTGCTTTTCAGTCATGAGTCGTTCAAAGTAGGATGTGACTGGTCGCGTGCGGCGTTCGGCCCAGGTGGGAGACTGCTCGCAGTGGGCGCAGCCGACGGCGCGGTATTTGTATGGAACACGTATACCGGTCGGCTAGAAGCGATACTGAAGGACCATACGTGAGTGTTTTATATTACTTTTCAATACATCAATACAAATAAATAAAGCATAAGTTTCTATCTACAGTTCATATATATTTATCTATCTTCTTATATATACATATATATATATAAGAACGTAAATATAACGTGTGTTACAAAATACGTATAGTCAGCCGGTCGGTCAGGGAAACCAATAACACTCTGTAGGCACTGTGACTATTTATCCGGATATAACTTCCACATAGAAGTGCGTGCAGATCAACACCATCTTGCCCTTTATATGCCGAACTCCAACCAATGACTCCTTACACCAGGTTGAATAATGAACAATCGATAACTTCAACCGATAGCGTATGAGGTCATTAGTAACACACCCGATATAGTCAATAGTGCGGTATCGCAGGTCAATAGTGGATCCCCCGATATATCTCTAATATGTCGGCGCTAGTAATGTTCCGGTGGCGTTGTAGTCTCGCCTCTCGGCTCTGTCGTAGCGGTATCGGACGTACTCATTAACACGTGTCTGTACTTTTTAGAGTTTTGTGAAAAATATGGTGCTAGTGTCTTACAATAAGTAATAAAATATATTTATTTAGAAATGTATGGCTGTATGTTTGTTTGAACACGCATCACTGCTGAAGTACTGCGTTTACGATAAAACCTCATAAAGCATATCCTCGAGTACCATTTGGTCTTGGTTTCATTAAAATCGGTTCACTCTATCAAAAGTCATTGTAATTTTAATGACGACGCCGTGACTTAAGTACGTGAGAAATGTAGATAAGTAAATGCACTTAATACATTCAGATAATTTTATTGGTGACTGCTTTTTTTTTTAATTAGGTTCGACGCGGGTCCTTTCACGGGGCAAAGCTAGTTTTAATAATATGACAGAGATCTGCCGATGTTTTCGCATCACTCAAAAATTGAATAGATATCGCTTAAACTATTTTTTTAGTTTTACTTCTTACTTGATTGACACTTGATTCTTATCTTTTTTTATGTCATAGGAGGCAAACGAAAAGGTGGGTCACCTGATGTTAAGTGATCATCACCATGATCCATAGATACTAACAACACCAGGGGAGTCGAAAGTGCGTTGCTAGCCTGTGTTTGGTGGGAGGGAGGTAGAGGAGAGGGTAGGGGAGGGCGATGGGCCTCCGGCGCTCTCGCTGACCGAACGAAACGCAACAATGCAAGCACTGTTACTTCACGTCAGTTTTCTATGAGAGGGTGGTACTACACCGGGCGAGCAGATCCATTCATGCTGAGATCAGTAATAGCTTCAGCGTGGCTCTACCACCTATGAAAATTATCTAAACTAAACCTATCTAAACAATATTTATCTGGATAACTTATTTAATATAAAGTTGTTAAGGTATAAAAAATCACCATTTTTATAGACATTACGCGTTCTGTGATGTTTTCTTGCCGCGCAGAAGCGGGTCAAGCGGTGTGGCGCTTATGCTTTTTCCTCTGTACATAAAATATATTGTTAAGATAATAAACGATGAAGTCGTAGGTATCAACTGGTTTTATATATATTTGTACCAAGCCAATTGGAGACCAAACGTGACTAAACATATGCAGGCGAAGTCGCACGGGTCAGCTAGTATATTGATAAATTTGTTTATCTGAGTCTATTATTGTTTCACCGTTGAACGCGAGCTCAACCATAATCATAACTTCCCACGTCCAAAATGTCATCAAAGTCGGTTAAAAACAAAAAAGAATGCCTACTTTTTTCTAAATTTGTTTTTTCATTTCGTGAATTATGTAGGTAAGCTTTACTTGTGCAAAATTTCATAAAGATCGATCGAGCCATTTTAAAGTTAAATTTAGACATACCAATCAACAAGTTATTTAGCGTTATATATTTTTTTTATATCATAGAAGGCAAACGAACATGTGGGTCATCTGATTTTAAGTGATCACCACCGTCCATTGACACTTGCAACACCAGAGGGGTTAAGGGGACGGGGAAGAGGGAAGGGAAGTGGGATATTCGTGATTAGTAACTTTTGTAATGAACATTTTTTTACAAAATTTTGAAAATGATGAATTGTACAGACAGAAGTATAGAGTTATTTACATATAAATTTATTATTTTAACAAAGAACTAATAGTATTTATTTTAAGCACTATAAGTTATCTTTATTTTAGTAATGAAGTATATTATTCAAAAGTAAGTATTTATTTAATTTTCCCTTTAGTAGTCCGGTGAAGCTGTTAAGACATTGCTAGGTCAATAGAGTAGTAAATTCGAAAAAAAAAAATCTCTTCAGTTATGTTCATGGTAATTTTTAATACAACGCCTTAACTTTGGCGCCATAAATATGGAAATCATACGAAGTTGGAAGACGGAATGTTTGACTTCAATAAACAGACTTAATAAAATCCGAAAATAGGACATTCATTTACACTAAACGTTGAAACTCATCTATGCCATGTAAATAACGTTTTCCTTTACATAACAGTGTAATTAGCAATAAATTTTATTCGTTTGCGCGTACCATTCAACCCGTATTTGATTATAAAACGTTGTTAACAATAAAATTCTATGGGAAGAATGTAATTAAAGTAATGAGTAATTAATGTAAAACCGGCTCATAACAAATTTCTACAACGCAATGTGCGTTGTAGGGAATGTTGTTGTTTACTTGTATTGGAGACGAGAACTCCAATCGATGGTGACCTCACGATTTCTATCGTCCGTACGAAATGTTGTAGTCGAGTCGGACGATGTCACGGATAAGATAAGTTATAATTCAAGGTCACTGTAATTGTACCTTAGTAGAAATTTAATGGGAAAGGTCAAACCTTTCACCTCGGTTACCTATTTTCTGTTCGTTTAACTTGTACCTACAACTGTGACTAGCTGACGTGATAGGAAATTGTCACGGTATTAGTAAATGTTATTCTCATTTTATAATTAGTCTAATCTGAATAAATATTTAATACTACATAAATTATTTTGTATAATAGAAGGATAAAATTATATCTATACATTATGTACATTGTAGGTGGTAGAGCCACGCTGAAGCTATTACTGATCTCAGCATGAAAATGGGTCGGCTCGCCCGGGGTAGTACCACCCTCTCATAGAACACCGACGCCAAGTAACAGTGCTTGCATTGTTGCGTTTCGTTCGGTCAGTGAGAGCGCCGGAGGTCCACCTCCCCTCCGCCCCCTCTCCCGTCCTCCATCCCCTTCCCGGTCCACCCAAACACAGGCTGGCAACGCACTTGCAACTCACCTGGTGTTGCTTTTGTCTATACGGCAGTGATCACTTAACATCAGGTGAATCGGCCGTTCGTTTGCATCCAATAGTATTTAAAAAAAAATTAATGCTAGTATTTCAGAAATGTAGTGTCAATATAATGTGGCCTAATTGTTATACTTATTTCTTATAGAATTTTATTACTGTAACTGGCGACACATTTACATAAAAAGTTTTTTCTCAGACTCTGGTTTATTATAATGTACCGTACCATGTTATAACACATATGGAACATCAGTGGAACCCACTTAGTAGTATTGGTTTCTGAATATATTATTACTAATGTATTTTATACGCACTATATATTTAAATGTGACTACCAAATTTTCAAAATGTGTTATCAAATAAATTAATGGATAACTTAAATTATATATTAGAAAAGACCATCTCTGTTTGTCCAATTTGAAACTTGTAACTTGAACACCAAACTCACAAATAATAATTCTTTGTGAAGCTTTAACAAATGGCACTCGGCGAAGTCGTTATAAATAGGCATTATATGGAACAAACTATGGGTTTAAATATAAATTAAGTCGATACTATGTATCTAATAATAAATATCAAAATATTAGCAAAATATGAATATTAATGAAATTAAATAATTTTGTTATTTAATGTAAAGTTACATCGTAAACTAATAAATTTGTTTGTTTCGGTGCCCAGTTTACATTGTTCCCATCATTCACAAACTTGAGGTACGGCTAAATCACTATTGTCGTATAAATGGAACAACGTATCTGTGATTTTTTTTAATCACTATTATATAGTACACACTGGCACGGGCAACAGCTTGTTTTTTAATAAATTACTTTAAATCATATATCAGTCTTAAATCGACGGCATAAGTTTTTTTTTCAAAAGTGAATTGAAGTGCTGCCGAAGTTAACTATGTATACAATTGTTTTGCAAACAATTCATCTATACTAATATTATAAAGAGGTAAAGTTTGCTAATTTGTGAGTTTGTGACGCTGTAGGGTGTAATCCCAGGAACTACGGATCCGATTTGAAAAATTCTTTCAGTGTTATATAGCTCATTTATCGAGGAAAGTTATAAGCTATATATCATCACGCTAAGACCAACAGGAGCGGAGCACCAATGAAGAATGTTTCAAAATCGGGTTTTATTGCCTCTTAAGAGCTTCCGCTGCGTGTTAACGTTAGCCCAAAGTAACTATTCCACGCGGACAAAGTCGCGGGCAGAGGTTAGTATTCTATAAATATTAATTAAAACGAGTCCATGGCTTAAATGGAACTCGCACATGCTGTACTCTTTACAGATGTATATATTTGTAAACATTTAATTATATTTTCAAATAAATCTCCGTTGTTGTTAACCACAAATAGCAGATGTAAATTCTCGGCTGGCTTAGTTTATTGCACTTTGCTTTATTCTAATAGTGGTTTCGCCTTCACAGCTATACTCTGGGTAATAATGAAATGTTATATTTAAAAAAATAATATATTGATTGACCAAGGTATATAACATGACCAATGTACAAGAAAGTAAAGTAACCAAAATGTAAGCTTCATGTAAGCATGTGATATTAAGTAAATTATTCGGCATAATAATAATGCCAGTCATCTTACCTATCACGGTGATATGCACTAAGAATACATAATGGATGATTATACGAACGTGTAGATTAAAAATCTCCTAGCAATATATGATACGTCGCTCATTACAGTAACGTTTATAAATTATGAGCTATAATTTTTAGAAATTTTAATATTGTAATCCTAGCTGATGCCTGCGGGTTCCTTTTCGGTTAAAAGCTTAATATACTGGATCGAGGCATCTTCCACCTTGGCTGAACCTGCAAGTAAACAAGCAAAGATTTATCGAAGTTTGTCTTTAGTTCAAAGATAATATTTTGCATATGTTAGGTTTAGGGTACGACGGGACTGATATGTTCTTTGTGAAGTGGCATATTCTTTGTGTGAAAATAAATAGATATAATATTTCAAAAAATCTTGTGTTGTGATGATTGTGAAGATTTTTTTTTATTGCTTCTATTGCTATGTATTCTATAAACTTGTTACAAATTGTAAATAATCAGTATTAAATTTGATTATTAATTTTAAAATACTATGATAAAACATATAGATAGGTAGAATAGAAAATACTCTGAAAATTCCGTTATGTCGTAAAAAAAACTCATCAAAATCGCCGTTTCGGAGATTAATCCCGAAATTTTTCTATTTTATTTATACATATAAATAAATATATAATTATCTATGATAGTAACATACTAAGGTTTCGCATAGTTATAGGCTCTAATAAGATACGTGCATTTATTTTTAATGTTTATAGTCAATATAAATGTAATTATATTAATCAATTATAATCGGAATAACATTACTTCTTCCTTCTGTAATCTTAGTGAAACGATTATCCGTTTGTTGTAACAGTTTGTGACTTTATAGAAAGGTAGTTCACGCAATCGCTACAGGGCAGTTAAATCATCCAGCAAATCAACATAAACTGTACATATTGTTCGGATGAATAAAAAAACATAGGATCAAATACACACGGATTCAATGCAGCTCAAATCGTAATTCCCATTTAAAATAGATTGAATAGTCTGTAGTAAAGGCAAAAGTTATAAAATAACCAATAACGCAGTGCGATAATGGTAGGGTAAGGTGCCCAAGGAGTGCGCAGTTAACGAACAAATTGGTATAACTAAAATGATCATTAATAATTTATGATATGTTTAGTAGAAAGAAAAACTAATCAACTTTAATATACCATATAAAAAATTTACTAGCTCTCAATAGTTTTTGATTAATTTCCAAAAACAAGGTCATCAGTATATGCACACTCTTGGAATAGCTGTTCCACGAGAGTACGTAGGGTAGCACAAGAGCACATTCATAGTCTAGTTGCATAAATCGCAAACATACTGTAGAATTTCACTATATAACGTACAATCGTCAGGCATAGTATATATGCTGCATTCAATCCAATCTTGTATTATTGGCTTCTAGAGGTGGCAACCAGCACATGCTGAATTGTGCGCCTTTGCAGTTAAACCGTGGTATAATTTTAATATGTTTTAACGTACATTCTTTATTTCTATATAGATATTATATACATCTTTTTTCTCTTTCTATTTATTCTATTTTTCTACTATTGTGTTATCTATGTGTTTGCTGCAATAAACATATTTTATTTCTTTCTTCTTTCATTATTCTTTTCGCATCGTATACATTTGAACAATTAAATTCAAATTATTCAGACTACAATTGATTTAGATATTCTAAAAGAACACAGTTATTGCACTCTTTTGAGTTTTCACTTCTCGTGGCAGTCCTTATGGCTGCTTCGACTTTTTTTTATATTTTTAGGTTCTCTATTAGTTTTCTCTGGTTTAGTTAGTTAACTTCTTCTTTTTAGTGTTTTTTTTTTTTTATGTCATAGGTGGCAAACGAACTGGTGGGTCACCTGCTGTTAAGTGATCACCACCGTCCATGGATACTAACAACACCAGAGGAGTCGCAAGTGCGTTGCCATCTTTTGTAGGGAAGGGTTAGGGGAGGGAAAGGGAGAGGAGAGAGGAGAGGGGAAGGGAGGTGGGTCTCCGGCGCTCTCACTGACCGAACGAAACGCAACAATGCAAGCACTGTTACTTCACGTCGGTTTTCTATGAGAGGGTGGTCCTACCCGGGGCGAGGCGACCCATTCATGCTGAAACCAATAATAGTTTCAGCGTGGCTCTACCACCATTAGAATACTCTACACTGTTTTCTCTTACTCCTTCCTCTAATACTTTCTTATATGGAGAACTTATAATTTTTAACAGTATACAAGAGTGTAGAGAGTATGCCCGAAAATAGATATGCGTGCGCACTCTTGAAAAAGGATTAATACAAAATAAATATTCAACCACTTACGCCATCTTTGGAAATACAGTTGTAATAATTACTTAACATGGACGTACATCTGTACATATAATAAAAATGAAGTGTCTGTACGTAATATCAAAATAAAAATTTTTGACTGATCGGGTATGAAAGTATACACGCTTCTGATAACAAATATGCAATTTTTAAAATTTTTGTCTGTCTGTTTGTTCCGGGTAATCTCCGAAACGGCTTGAGCGATTTTGACAGGAATTTCACTGGGAGGCAGCTAAAATTATAGCGGGTTACTTAGGCTACTCTAATTTAGACTAGCTGTTAACCGCGGCTTCGTCTGCAGTGCTATCTCAAAAACGGTTGAACCGATTTCAACGGAACTTTCACTTGCAACTAATTAACCTTATAAAAAGTAATTTAGGCAATTTTAATTTATACTCGCTGTTAACCGTGGCTTCGCCCGTAGTGCTATCTCCATAATAATCTCCATATCTCCATAACTCATTTAATCTAAGTGTCGACGGAGTACGTATTTCAAACAGTTCAGAGGTAGCAACTGTTTTCCAAGATTACTTCACTAATATACCTTCACAAATAACAAAGCGTATAACATCATCAGCCGAGGGCGCTGCCGCTCTTTTAAAAAATATAAGTGCACCCACAGATTCAAAATTTAAGTTCTCATTTATTAGTGCAGGTGAAATAATAAGGGCATTCAAACAATTAAATTTAAAAAACACCGAAGACATATGGGGAATGTCAGTAATAGTAATACAGTCCTTAATTGTCACTATTTCACCACATTTGGCTAATATATTTAATCAGTGTATAGCAAAAGGAACCTTCCCTAATTTAATGAAAATAAGCAAAGTGGTTCCTTTGTTTAAATCAGGCTGCAGAAGTAATCTTGGAAATTATAGACCTATTTCTGTATTACCGTCGATTAGAACATTTTTTGAAAAGATTATGCTCAGACAATTGGTAGAATATTTTAGAATGCAAAAGTTTCTGGATGGTCGACAGTTTGGGTTCACCAAATCGAAATCTACTACTGACGCTGGTGCAATGCTCATAAACCATATATTGGGAGCCTGGGAGGATTCGCAGGATGCAATTGGTGTGTTCTGCGATCTGTCTAAGGCCTTTGATTGCGTTGACCATAGTACGCTTATTCTTAAATTGAAACACTATGGTGTTTGTGAATCTTCTCTCGACCTTCTAGTCTCTTATTTACAAGATCGTTGTCAGAAAGTTAGCATACATGGGGTAACATCTGCGGGATCTTTTGCGCGAATTGGTGTCCCTCAGGGCTCTATTTTAGGGCCGTTTTTGTTTTTAATATATATAAATGATCTGCCGCTAATGGTTAATAACTGTGCTGACATGGTGCTTTTTGCAGATGATACTTCACTTATATTTAAAGTTAAACGGATAGATTCAGAGGTTGGGCATCTGAATAATACATTAAATGAAATTTGTCATTGGTTTGCGTTAAATAACTTATTGTTAAATACAGATAAAACGAAATGTATGAGATTCACCTTACCAAATGTTAGACAGGTTAATAGTAGAATCAAGATCGAAGGGAATTTGGTAGGGTTAGTTGACAGTGCTGTATTCCTGGGAATCACACTAGATTCTAAATTACAATGGGGCCCTCATATTAAAAAATTAGCTAACAGATTAAGTTCGGCTGCATACGCAATACGTAAAATTCGCCAGCTTACAGATATTGCCACTGCTAGGTTAGTCTACTTCGCTTACTTCCATAGCCTAATGTCTTATGGTATTCTGCTGTGGGGGACGGCTGCTGAGGTAGACACCATATTTTTATTACAAAAACGGGCAGTTCGAGCAATATATAATATGGGACCTCGCGAATCATTAAAAACGAAGTTCCAGGAATTCGGTATCTTAACTCTACCCTCCCAATACATTCTTGATAATTTAATGTATGTCCGTAAAAACTTTGAAAATCTGCATTTTGTAAAAGACCGGCATGATCTAAATACTAGAAACTGTGACAAACTGGTCGTCCCATGTTTCAGACTTAGCAAAACCAGTAATAGTTTCTTAGGTAATAGTGTTAGGTTTTACAATAAAGTCCCAAAACATATTACCGATTTGCCGGACTGTAAATTTAAGCACCATGTCAAGCGGGTTAATCAAATCAAATCAAATCAAAAATACTTTATTCAGTTTAGGCCCTAATAAGGCGCTTATGAACGTCAAAACTACCACCGGTTCGGAAAACAACCCAGTCACCGAGAAGAACCGGCAAGAATTATAATTTAATAACTTTAATGATAGAGATCTTCGTAATAAGATCTTAGATTATAAACGTATTACGTAAAGAGTTTCATAATACAATTTCTTGCGGAACAGTCAAGCGTTTATTTTTTGTATAGTCACAAAATCTTAATTATAATGGCAATGTATATTAAATGTAATGTAAATCTAAATCTTTGTAATAATATTTTAAGTTATTATTTCATTAGTTCCTTATACAGTGTAAGTGAGGACCGAGGTATTTATATTGTGGGTAAGGTTCCAAATATGTTGCTGATGACATTTGGCACGCTGTTAGTATTTATATATCTAATGTACACGTTACATGTTACTGTAAGTGGCGTGCGTGTCGTACTTACAGTTGCTTTTAAAGGGCATTTCTATAATTGTACATGCTGTCACAATTTTATAGTTCTTTAATACAATTTTAAAAAACGCGTCAAGAACTGCGGGTACAGCTAGTATATATATTATTGTTCGGAGTACCAATAGATGTGAAAATCAGATTAATGTTAATAAATTCAATATACAATCTATGAGATTTAAATAATATAGCAGGCAAACGAACAGGTGGGTCACCTGATGTTAGTTGGTCACCACCGTCCATAGACACTAACAACACCAGGGGAGTTGCAAGTGCGTTGCCAGCCATTGTTTTGGGGGGAAGGGAGGTGGAGAGAGGGGAGGGCAGGTGGGCCTCCGGCGTTCTCACTGACCGAACATAACGCAACAATGCAAGCACTGGTACTTCACGTCTGTGTTTCTGTGGGTCGGGTGGTACTACCCCGGGCGAGCTGACCCATTCATGCTGAAACTTTAGCATGTCCCTACCACCTACAATCATATTACAATTATATATATATATATATTATCAGTTGTCATTACTCGACGATAACCGCTAATTATCATATATGATGTGGTTCTATAATTAATTATTTCATTGCAATACTTTACTAATATCTTTTAGTAAAAATAAATCATAGAAATATAATAATAAACATTCAGAATTCAATTACTTCGCCTGATACTCGTTTCTGTTTCTAATAGAACAGTGAATGGCAACAGACACCGCATTCGCCAATCAAATTTAACAACAGACACAACAGTCCCTGATGCATATACCGTTGGGACATAAAACTCTTATCATCTATGGTTAGAATCAATTTGAGCACAACAATATCGAAGTAAAGTGAGATGAGCAATAAAGATTACCATTGCATTTCGCTCGAGCATTGTTTAGCGTCTCATAAACGTGTTTAGCTGCCGGGCCGCGTGTGTTTCGCTAGTATCGCGTTTTCCTTTAAGAATTCCAACTATTAATTATGCAGATACAATTGCAACAATATTAATTGTACAATATTTTATTTGTACAACTATTTTTATGTTTTTGCAATTCTTTATAAAACTTTATTTTTCATGGTACTAAAGTGTTCGGTATTTTGTCAAGCATTACTTTATTACAGGTAAAAAAAATCGAATATTAATATGCAATTGTCATAATGTACATGTCATTTTATTTGCATCTATTTTTCTATTATAGTTTTCATATTTTGTATTTTTATAATGGTTTATTATATCTAATATTATATTATTACTGTAAAGAATCTGAAACCACGAATCCTAAAAAAAAAGGCAATATAGCATGCAAACCATAATCTGGAAGAACTTCGTTTTTAACCGGAACGAACAATTTTAAGGTTATAAGAGCCCATCAGACTTCGTAACTATTCGTAATCATACATACAGTGGTACAACAAAATAATCCCAAGGAGGGTTGATGTCAGGCAGGCGGCCGATCATAAAAATTAAACCAAATCATATACCACAACATGAGAAACATGTTATACCGACCCTACTTATGTGGGATAAGGGTAAGAAGAAGAAGAACAAGTAATGATTATGCCCGTCGTTCCAAATATATATAACATCTATGCAGTAAGTACGTAAATCGCTCCTATGTGAAGCTAGGGCAGATCTCTTAAACTGATCGCTTTATTAATTGTTATGGAAATACATTTTGGAACAGAACTTTTGTCTTTTGTTTTATTTACTTTGACCAGCCTCTTTAAGATAATAATGCTTACACTGTTACTTATCCTTAGTAGATGTATATAGACTGTCGTGGACTTTTTTATAGATTTTGTTATAGAGATATCAATTGTCATACATTTGTTTCGTGTATATCATATATATTAATACGTGAAGCCTAAACTTTGTATCCTTTTTTAACGGAATTGGTTATTTTATATAAAATGCATTAGAAGTACATTAAATTAATTAAAATATGCATTACTCACACTACTGCTTCAATTTTACACAACATTTACACACATGTAAATAAAAAAGACATTTTGACATCTGTCAATAAAGGACTTCAAAAAAGGTTGTGAAGGAGGTTGCAATGCTCGACTGTATATATTATGTTACTCTTACGTTCCAATTACCCTTTTTCATTCTACATTCTACAATGATATTATGACATAATACCCTTTGACAAAATAACCCTAATAAACTTCAAACTTTAAAAAATCAATGAACTATGGTCGAATGCGACCTCTGGGCGCCCACTAGTTTAATTTATAACGCAGCACACGCACGGTCGTAGCTTGAAATCACAATGCCCTAACTTAAAAATACCAAAAACTAAGATAAATTATTATAATTAAATTTATTGTTTGAGATTTTTTTTAAATGTAGCGATATGTATCTAGACTTTTCCGACCATATCACAGCTTGTGACATTCGAGGGCAGATCAATTATGTTTTTTTTTATTTCCACCCTACCTGTAGTAAACAATGCTGCCCTACCTCAAATTCGACTCTAGCTACAGCCTTGAACACACGTCATAGAAGCTCTAAAAATGCCCCATTTTTCCAACTTTGTTAACAAATATCGTCATAACTTTAGGTGATTAGTATACTGGTGTACTTAGCCTACGAATAGTGTAACCTTTCAAATAATTAAAGAATTTATCAAATCGGTACAGCGGTTGCGGAGTTTACTTTTCTCATATAGACAAACGTTCGCACTGTCTCTTAGAATATTATAGTTTACTAGATGATCCGTGCAACTTCGTCTGCACTAAATAGGTTATTACCGGTTCCAATTTTATTTCCAAACTCTAAAAATCTTAAAAAACCTAAAACCCGATTGTAGCGTAACTTATCGGGTCCAATAGTGACTCGAAACTATACTATATATATATTGGCAAGAAATGTCTTCCCGATATCCACTGGGTTGCTTCTTTGACCCTCACCTCCACGCCCATTTACTATATAATATATATTCACCTAAATAAAACGTAATCTAATATACCTTTCTAACAGTGAAATAATTTTCAAAATAATTGATCAGTTATCGAGTGGGATTTAAAATGAATAATTACTAAAATGACTATTAAAAAGTAGGGGTTGGTGTTAAAAGGGTGAAATATTGGGTAGTATGTATTATTTAATGCCTCATTATAAAAAAAAAAAATGTTAGGGGTGGACAACCCTTATCACTTAGGGGTATGAAAAATAGATAGTAGCCGATTCTCAGACCTACTGAATATGCATATAAAATTTCATAAAAATCGGTCAAACCGTTTCAGAGGAGTACGGTTACTAACATTGTGACACGAGAATTTTATATATAAGATAGTAGTGTTATAGTGATTACTGTTTGCTGTAATAACATGTCGAGTCGTAATAAAATGAGTATTAAGTATTCAACTGATTCATATATCTACACATAACAATTTTCGTGGCGATCAATTGAATGGTATAGAAATCAATGTACTGCAACTCCACCTAGTGGCAAATCAAGATAGAGTAGTAAACATAAAAACGTTTTACATGAAAAGTACTATGGTGTTGGAGTTTATTAATCCTAATAATTATCATAAATACGAATGTAAGTTTGTTTGATACGTTTAAATTTTGCATACTTCAACACAGAGGTCTTGTAGGTGGTAGAGCTACGATGAAGCTATTACTAGTTTCAGCATGGATGGGTCGTCTCGCCCGGAGTAGTACCACCCTCTCACAGAAACACCGACGTGAAGTATTGGTGCGTTACGTTTCATTCGGTCAGTAAGAGCGCTGGAGGACCACCTCCTCTCCCCCATCCCCCCCTTCATCCCCTCTCCCACCTGCGCCCAAACACAGGCTGGCAACGCACTTGCGACTCCCCTGGTGTTGCTAGTGTCTATGGACGGCGGTGATCACTTAACATCAGATGAACCCACCATCACCCACCACCTACCTGTTCGTTTGCCTCCTACGATATAAAAAAAAGAAAACAGAAAAGGGATTCCGATCCAGAAAAAAACTGCTGTTCCCAAGGAATAGGTTAATTCTACCTTAACGCGGTTGAAGCCTCGGTCAAAAGCTAGCCTCATATATATTTAACAACACCCATTTTACACATACATTATTTTTAAAGTACATTCTCGATACTTAATTACGTTTCGGTATTTAAAAGTTTTGAAATGATTACCTTATGTTAAAATTCTTACTTCATTAGCATTAGCTATAGATAATTAGAATAAAATAACTCTTAACATTCATAATTGTCTACTAACGTATAGAATGTAATTAATATACGTCTTACGTCAGAAATTAAGGATGCTTAATAATAACGTGACAATAATATAAGAAGGATAAGTGAACACGTGCGAAGTTATGTCGGAACAATAACAATGCTATTTACATCTAACGGATATATCATAAGTAATGTAAAGCAAATAATGGACTTAACGTTATAAAAGAGAAAAAAAAACAATCTAATACGAAAGTAAATTATCTAGATATGAAACCACAGATTGTACGACTATCACCCTACGTATTGCTATTTGGGTGGTCAAAATTATCCATGCGGATCTCTTGCAATAACTATCATTATTATTCGATTACACTATGATAACGTTGTGCCTATTTGATAATCTAATAATTCAGAGCAATTTCCTTATCGATTACCGCGCCAAGAATGAGTCTCTTATGAAATTTCCGTATAGGAGTATACACGGTTGATGTTCCACTGCGCGCGAACATGATACAATGTAATACCTGTCTTCTGTTAGTACTTGTAACCTTTTTGTAGGCGACCTCGCAGCGTGAGATCCTTGTAGAAAATTTAAGAACATACGCGACACGTTATTGTCGTCGTCGGTAATAGTAACTATGATTTATCATACAGTTACGAGTAAATAATGTCTTATCGTTAATTCGTATCGTTGGTGCCGATTTCTATGGGAAACTTTTGTGTGTATATAACACAACTGCAAATGTATTATTATTTTGATGTGCATTGGTAATAATTTGAAAACCTGTGCGTTAGTGATAAAAATGTAGAATACAACTACTTGATTTATGTCCGGTTTCTAAGGTGCTTCAATTGTAGTTTATCTGTTCAATAGCGTTATCGGGTCGAAAACTTGTCAAATTGCGTTTCTGAACACAAAATAATACGATAAATGGTGGTAAAACTCGACGGGCCATTCGACAGTTTATCTTATGGATAACTTTGTTGAGTCAATAACTATTGGTCATTTAACCGAGTATCTCATAAACCATGCATTGGTCCGTCATATTTATAAATGTATTGTAAAAGGTCTATTGTAGAATTTATATTATATGATTGATACGAAACCCTTTTTTTTTCGAACTGACTACGCTATTGACCAAGCAGCTTCACCGGACTACAAGATACGAAACCCGATTTAAGTTAAACAGATGTGTATTTTATTACCACAAAGGACAATTTTGAATCTATTATTCTAGGTAGATGTTATCACAATTACACCAAAACCTCGATAAGTTAAAATCCAAGGGAAACACAAAATATTTTAAGTTATAGAGTTTTTAATGTACTTAGTTAGAATTTATGTTACACTCAAAGTTTCGCTGCACACTTTCTTAAAGGAGTAGTCCAGTGAAGCTGTTAAGACCTTGCAGGGCCAATAGAGTAGTCAGTTAAAGTTAAAAAAAATTTTTTAAAGGCCAAATCATACCATTTCTCGAAGTTTCGCTATCGGTCTGTAACACTGATGTTTTGGTTTGGACACTGAACCACCTAAATAAATATCGCTCTAAAATAGGGAATTCAGCAAATTTTTTCGTCTTTTACATAAAAGACTCTCTCCATATTTTCGTTTCTTCAAGAGTTCAGCTTCTTTTTTAATTATAAGTGATAATGTACTTTAATGTATTCCAAACTGAGCCGCAACATCTTTCCTTATTAATCCATTTTCACCGCTATTATCGCTTTTAATTTATCTGCGTGTGTTAGTGTTGTTAAATTTCGTTTTGAACTCATTTTACTTAGGTAACTTTTATCACACAGCACAGTATCCTGGACAGTGATTAACAACTAACCATCCAAGTAAGCCGTTGTCCTAACCAGCGCAAATACAGCTTTTAAGGATTTCAAAGAAACAATAGGGGATTGTATACTTATTATTTTTGTTAACAATTTAACTTGCAAATACGTGCAATCAATAAATTTCGCGAAACTTTTTGTTTTGTACATTTATTCGAAATGACTCTTTGGCAGACAGTTTATGTTACAGAGCTCATCGAATCATTTCTCTAAGTAACTGAGGACTAATACTGTAATTAGTATTTTAAGTTATCGAGGGTGCGTATTTTAAGTAATAGAGGTTTTAGGCTCTGAGGGGAAGGGAACAGATTATTTTTTGAAGTTATAGAGGTTATTACCTTATTGCCTTTTACAAACAAACAAAACTTTACATTAAAATAATAATAGTCTATCTCTAGATATAGCTAAATAGCATTAACTATATTTTTAGAGTTCACGCAAGTACTTGCATACGTTACGCATGCAGAGCATGTTTGCATATAAGCTATAGCTCGAATAATTCATCTGATACCTTGTAGGTTAAAGATCGAGTTGAGAAATATTTTCTATATTACATGATAATGATAATTTAGAGCTATTCCATAGGCATTCGTCTGAGGAAGGGAACAGATTATTTTTTGAAGTAATAGTGGTTTTTACCTTATTGCCTTTTACAAACAAAACTTTACATTAAAATAATAATAGTATCTATAGATATAGGTAAATAGCATTAACAATATTTTTAGAGTTCACGCAAGTGACGTCGCATGCAGAGCGCGTGTTTGCATATAAGCCATAGATCGAATAATTCATCTGATACCTTGTAGGTTAAAGATCGAGTTGAGCATTAATTTTCATGTTCTTTTAATATTTTCTATATTACATGATAATGATAATTTAAAGCTATTCCATAGGCATTCGTTTGAAATCGTATCTATAGACATACTATCCTCGTAATCAAGAACAGACTTATGTGGCCTCGCGAAGATTATCAACGATGGCGTCCATAGCAGATCAACGCTTAAATCTCAGACAAGCACGTACAACGTTCCGGTCTGAAATTACAATTCCCAGAACATAACTGGATAATGCCTAGACAATAAAAACACCCACTTACCCTGGGATGTCTAATACAAAAACTCGTTTAATATCATCGTCCGATCATTGTTAAGTATAATCCAGATCGCGGGCCCTTGATCGTCCCTACGTTGTTTTCAGTTCCGTGCAGTTCTGCAGTGCTTATGTAAGCGAACATGTTCGGATATTGGTCGCGGCTAATCGCGGTGCATGCTTTTTGTAGCGGAAAGGCGAACGAACCCCGCAGATAGGTTCTTGAAATTGCTTTATTGGGTAACCTGTTTCCGAACACAGAAGGCGTGTAATGCGGTTATGATTCTAGAGGTAGGTAATACAAACGACTACATAACGTTCACGATAGTATGATGTTTCTTATGGTCTTCCATTTTGTATCCAGTACCTATTTATTCATGCTAGAACATTCATAAGTTCAGTTACTCGGTTTTTTAACAACTTACGTTCAATAGTATACATGAATACATTGTCTTGAGGGTAAATTAAGAAAATACACGATCAGCATGTCGGTTGATATGGGTTAATTGACTAACGTACAAAGTTTGTCAAATGCACACTAATTAATAAATTTAGAAGTAGTAGAGCCACGCTGGAGCTACTACTGGTCTCAGCATGAGTAGGCCGGCTCGCCCGGGGTAGCACCACTCTCTCACAGAAAACCGACGTGAAGTAACAATGCTTGCATTGTTGCGTTTCGTTCGGTCAGTGAGAGCGCCGGATGCCCATCTCCCCTCTCCCCCTCTGTTCCCCCCTTCCTCCCACAAACACAGGCTGGCAACACACTTGGTGTTGCAAGTGTCAATGGACGGTGGTGATCACTTAACATCACCTGTTTGTTCGTTTGCCATCTATAACAGAAAAAAAAACAATTCGCGTTTCTATTGTTGTATCGCATACATATTATACCGAAAAGGTTATTCGACTCTTCAATTTTAGTAGAAGTTAAGCGAATAGAACGATTATTATGATTGTTATAATCAAGTACAATTTAGGCAAATTGCAATAAGTTACAATTACTGAAATATAACTACAGGTAAACGCTAAAACTATAACTAATATCTGGATAATTATTTCTTGACTTTTTACATATTTAGAATACTGGCCTTTAGAACACTTAGCACTGGTTTTTTTTAAGTCGAAGGTCAAATTTTATATATGAAATACTATGTAACAAGTGGTTTGTTATTTAACGCTGCTCGTCGTTATCAACGTTTTTTCTGCATTTGCTACATCTCCAAACGGACAAAGAAATGCTTCTTGTTTAAAATCATTAACCAGTAGGTACGTGTTATTAATTGGAAAACGGTTCAACTCGTAAAAATACAATTTAAGTTCATCGCTACATATATCAAAATGGATGATAGTACATACATCTGTGATTGTTAAACTGCAACACTTTGCCAGATCACCATGAAAGCGGTAGTCCGGTGAAGCTGTTAAGACCTTGCTTGGTCAATAGCGTAGTCAGTTCAAAAAAAACAAACCATGAAAGCTCGCACACCTTAGTGTATTTTCATGATAAAGGTCGTTACGCTATTCAGTTTAACATGATTCACTCCTGTGCGGCGGTGCAGTACATCAACTTCTATACAGTTCAACTGATTGCATTTAAAATTATTATCTTATGAAGATGTCAGAAGACGGAGAATACTTATTAATTCTACTCTGTTAATTAGAACAAACAAAAGTTACAACAAATACCAAAAAATTAGAGCGAAGTCGTGGGCACCGCTATTAACTATTGGTTTTCCTTTTAGTGTCTAAGTTACAACGAATCATTATAACCTCTTATTTGTGATAAATAACATTTGTTTTCTACATAGGTGTTAATTCGTTAAACGCTTAATATTGCAAAATCCAATTACAACGAGGTAATTCAGTATTATAATGAAAAATACATTAGGCAAAAAAGTATCTGTACCTATGTCTCATGAATTAGTCGCTTATTGTAAACAATCCAATAAAAGTGCATTATCCCGGGCGTACTTCAATAAGGAAACAATCGAACTCACGGTCAGCGCCAGATTTGTTTATGTTTACCGTTCTTCCTACTTCCAATATTGGATATACTTATCCGCTACCTCGTTATGTGGGATCTGGTACTGCGGGTGTGGAGTGTGTAAACGAGATGAACGAACCCGACGTTAATTCTTATTTATAACATAACCCAACGACCATAAACACGACTAGAGTTGAATCTCAACCGAGATTCCAATAACGGGATTCCTTTTTAATACTATTTAAAATCGTCCGGGAACATTATTAACTCATTTAAAAGTATGATTTCTTTCTCATCGTGGTCACTTTAGTATGCTCGTGTTAACTATTTATATATGAGAATTGTTAAGTTCGGAGGATGGACTTATACCGTGTTATTACAAAAAAGTTAAATACGTAGTAAATACTTGGTTTAAAAAGGTTTCGTAATAAATGCACCGCACTCGCCCGAGGCAAATTCGCGTTATCCTTTTTCACAAGTCTAATCTAACGTGGTTACGTTACGTTACGGTTGCGAGACATAAGAGCAAGATAGCGAACATTCAGCGACCGCGGTGCATTTAATACGAGACCTGTTTAAAGCCAGGGCTCAATACGTATTTAACTTTTTTGTAATAATACCACTAATGTTTTTTTGGGTGACACAGCTATTATTATGTGCGTAAGTTCATGAAGAAGAATGTTATACTTGCTAAACATTTCCATAATAATTTCCTGTACCAAAATTCAGATTAATTATAATTCGAATCTAAATATTTGGAAGTTGCGTCCAAATATATTACCTGTGTATGTGCATACCACACACTCATTTTCGTTTAAAAACACTTCCATATCATCTTTTAATTTTTCTAATACCGCGTAACGTAATTCACTAAAGTAGTTGTAAGGTGCATCACTTCTGGTATCCGATTTCGATAAAATGATGTATATTATTATTAACCAGTTATTTTATAAAATATCTAATACTGCACCAAAATATACAATAAAACAGACTCTTGACTTCACTCACTCGAAAGACGAGATGTCAGTAGAATCGCATTAATACATTGGTTAAAATTTACATCGCACATGACACTTTGATCATAACTATTCCAACAAGAAACTCCATACGTGAGTGGCCCTTATTGTTGAGGTGTAGCGAAAAATCGCAAAACAAACTATTGAGTGTCTTTTTAAGCATAGGGTTATATAACATTCTGTACATGTTATAGCATACCTAACGGAGAGTGATCCAAGGATTTATCCCATATGGTCTTGAACTGTGATTAACCTTTACCTCAGTTTGAAACTTACGGCTTGTACTATTTATTCATTAACTGACCTTTCTTACGTTATAGCTTTCTAGGTCATAATCATAAATCTACTATGAATTTCTTCATAGTCTTCTTGTCGGGGATAATATGGTTGCGATATAGGTTAGAAAACTTAGTTGTTCCTCAGAGCTTCTTAAAAAGTATATTATAAAATTGTAAAAGTAAAAGTATATTATAAAATGGTGGTAGAGCCACGCTGAAACTATTACTGGTTTCAGCATCAATGGGTCGGCTCGGCCGGGGTAGTATCACCCTCTCATAAAAAACCGACGTGAGGTAACAGTGCTTGCATTGTTGCGTTTCGATCGGTCAGTGAGAGCGCCGGAGGCCCACCTCCCCTCCCCTCCCTTTTCTACTCTCCCTCTTCCTCCCCTAACCCTTCTCCCCAAAGGATGGCAACGCACTTGCGACTCCTCTGGTGTTGTTAGTGTTCATGGACGGTGGTGATCACTTAACATCAGGTGACCCACATGTTCGTTTGTCACATATGCCATAAAAAAATAAATTTAAAACGATATTATTTGGTTTACACCTTATCAAAACTAAGAATAATGAATTCAAGAAGATTGACAGCCAGTTCCGTTTTGCATAAAAAGTGAATTCGCTCCTAGTATGGGCAATTCATAGATACGGTCGAAAATCTGCGAGTTCAAAGTTCCGGGGTGGATGTTTGAGATATAACACAAAGGCCTTAACTGTACAACAAATTCAGAAACGCTTTACATAAAATTATTATTTTTATTTTTTATTGTAGCATGGCAAAATGACTGCACTGTGCCTGATGGTAAGCACAGTACAACCCAAAAACAATGGCGACCACCGAGTGACACACTATCTATCGCTGGTCGCCGCTGTCATGCCGGCCTGCGAAAAGCTGGATATGCCCAGGCTGATCCCGAAACGCGACCCGCAAAAGCGAATCACTATGACGGGCTTTATAATATAATATATTATATATATTTATATTATTATAATGCCTAATAAAACGGTAATCCTTCCGTATACATGGCTGAGTGCCCTAAGCGCTCGCCTTAGTAGTCCGGTGAAGCTGTTAAGACCTTGCTGGGTCAATAGCGTAGTCAGTTCGAAAAAAAAAAAATCCGTATACAATATGCAGATACAGAATAACATTTCGAATGCAGTGACCGCTTTCCTTCTATCGTCAGTATAAAAGGAACGGTCTGATAGATTTAGTTCGTATCATTTTTTTATTACCATTTTTTTCATAAGATACATTAATAAAAGCATCGATGATTATCTTTTAAGTGCTAGTGACATAGATTAAATAGGCAACATAATACTCGTAATGTACGGTCATATAACTAAGCTTACCGTTCTTAGTCTTCTCGTGTAATATTCTTAGAAGTGTAACGGTGCACACTCGAATACAAAGCGCTCCAGTTTTATAATGAAGTTTAGTGCGGTTCGGAACACGGTTTCGGTTTATGACCCCGTCGAAATAAGATTTTTGTCAAAATTCCGGACTAAGAATGTGACTCGTGCGTTTATGATAAACGACCAGATGACAGAGTCTTCCGCGATAACGTTATGTCACAGACAAAATACAAGTTATTGTAATCGCAACTATGATTAATATGACTTCACAGGTAGAGGACTATGTTAAGCTGTCAACATTCTTGTTATAATGAATGAGTTTATAATGCAAATGAACACTGAGATTGAATATTTTTATTATATTATAAATTTATCAGCTATATGAAAAATTATTGCTATTTAGGTTTTATTTATTTATTTATTTTAGGATCGTCAACATAACAATACATTAGTATATAAAAAAAAAGTAGAACTATTGTAACACATTATAAATGTAGTCATATTTACAGACAACCACGGCATGCTCCAACAATAAATTAAATATTAATAAAACAAAAGATTAAACTATTTTACATATAAAAAAAAAAATTTACATGATAATACAAAAACGAGAAGATTGAAACAGAAAGAGAAATATAGGAAATACTGGAAAAAATAAAATAATTATAACTGTGTCTTATGAAGAGACTGATATGTCTCTATCGTTGTTTTGAAATGATTTCGTTTAGTTGAGAAAAAGTCGTTTTGCAAAAGTCTGTACAATATTTATGTTTCCAAAAAGGTATACTATTATTTGGTATATTATGGATGCTAGTAATATTCTAACTCTTCATTTCTCTAGGTTCTTAGAACTTTAGGGTTGCAATATTTTTTCTTCATTCAATATCGGTTTCATATAAATTCAACTATATTAAAATAGATAAAAAAAAGTGCGTGCGTACAAAGTACACATGTCAGAAATGAATTTTCTTTGGCGAACTAATTTATAAATCTTGTTTATATTTATGCAAACCTAAAACTTTAGGAAAATAGAAAAAAAAAAGAAATTGATTAAAAATCTGCGTTTACTGCAAATGACGCCATTTCCGTTGCATACCTGCATGACGTTACATCTGTAAAAAATTTACCCTCATGCGCCTAAAGAAGTTTCACTTGAAAAAATTTCTATGAATTATTTATTTTGTAGAACATAAAGAAAGAGTAGTAGTTGGTAATACAATAGGTACAGTAAAATCGAAATGTATTATTGTTTTCAGGTCGGCTGTGACCGCTGTATCGTGGCACCCACAATCGGGCCTGTTGTCCTCAGTGGATCGGGGCAAGCGCGCTGTCATTTGGGGTGACTTGTGACAAGCCTGGGAGGCGCCTCGGCCTCCGCCACCCATTCTACAGGTCAGTTGTATATTTTATTTACATAAATAACCAAAATAATAATCACATTGAAGTGTCCTGTTCAACTAAAGATTATTATATCAATTTAAGATTTCGTGACAATAATAAAACTCTTGTGCCCGTTTTCACCAACGTTCCCTAAATTTAAGGGACACTTAAAACACGTTTAAGTGACCACTTAGGGAGATTTCGTTTTAACCAACGTTTAAGAGTCACCTAAGACCCTAAGGGTTACCTAAATTTTAGGGGACGGAAATTCGATCCCTTAGTGCTAAGTGATGTTTATTTTACGAACATGTCAAATTGAATTTGTAGTTAATTCGTTTATATATCATAAATTAAAGAGATATTTGAGTTTTCCGTTACTTTGGTAGCTAAACAAACTGAGAAATTAATAAAAAGTCGGAAGTTCCTTATCGTGACGATGCATTTGTATTTGCCTTACTTGTAGTTCCATATTTTGGCGTATTCGATATGATATCTTTGTGTGTCGAGTAAAGAGTTTATTATTCATTTCTTCAATAGTCCACATCCGAATCGCTGACCTAACTTATGCGAAACTTAGCAGATCCAACAATAAATACATATTGTTTTTTTTTTTGTAACACAAAGTCGAATAAAAGAAAACAAAACGCCGCACATCATACTTATTTTATTATTACTTATTTTTTAATATTTTATATATACCTTCTATGCTAGTATATATAATTACTAGTAATCAAAATAATACATTTTCATCAAATCAAAATTAACTGGGCATGCACTGACACAATGACACAATGCACAACCATTCAGTAGGTACATTTTTAACGGATCCCCAATAATACAAAATGGTGATCCCTGCGCCAACACAACAATAAATAAAGCGTTTTTTAAACTAACAGTAAACGGATTTAATTTAATTTTTAACATATTTGGGTCACTCATTTTATTTTAAAATTGTATTTGTGTTGTTTTTATAACAAAATTCATAAAACTTTTGCATTGAAATTGTTACCAGCACATGTTCCGCCTGCTTCAATACTGGCTTGATGAAAAAACTGACGCTTAACTAGATGCTACCTCAGTAAGTAGCCCTTAGCATGGTGAAAACGAAATAAGTTAGGTAGCTGATTTAGGGGACACTTTAGCTTAAGGATCCCTTAGTTAGGGGTACGTTAAGGGAGCGTTGGTGAAAACGGGCATTATAGTTCTAATGAATCTCAATAATGTTAGATTAAAATTAGCTGTCAATTATCTACCTTTTATATGTTTATATACGAGTATATAAAAAAAACAATTTCCGAATGTATGTAAGAGCATTACTTCGGGGTGGCTGAACTTATTTGGCTAATTCATTCTTTATTGTATTTGTTATTGCCGGGAGACTTAAACATCATTAATAAAAAAACTTGTCAAGCTAAATCAAACTGTAATAATACAAAAGTGACATTTTTATACGTTTCTTACTCTAAATACACACGTCGCAAGATTGGCATAAAGACTTTTTATTCTTTTTTTTTTAATTTATTAACAAACTGATGCCCGTGACTTCGTCTACGTCGTTTATTATTTTAACAATACATTTTGTGTATAGTAGGAAAAAATATAAGCACCACAACACCGCCTGCTAGTTTCTCCACGGCAAAAAATACACATAGATATTCTGTCTGTGTGAACTTTTAAATGGCCTCATTGTTATTTCCTCTATGTTTGTAAATTTACTAACTGTAAGATCACCTTACCTTACAATAAAATAAAATACCAGTTTATTAAAATCATAGTTTTTATTAATATTATATTACATACAGTTATCGTATTATTATTATTTTTTAAAGATCCGAATGTCTTAATAATAAAACAAATATATCTTGTAATCTTTGCGTGATGCGTGCACAACGGCTGACCTATATCATTTTATTTGTAAATAAGAAGAATATTTTTTCCACTCTTGTTAATTTACAAAATCATTTATTCAATTTAGGCTCTGAGAAGGCACTTAGGAACGTCAAAACTACCACCGGTTCGGAAAACAACCCGGTCACCGAGAAGAACTGGCAAGAAACTCGATCGGGTTTATCTGTTTAACATAAATGTGCTTAAAATACATTAAGGTAGTAATCGTTTTAGTGAAGTCACAGAGAGTGGTGTGAATAGTACAATCGGCTCGTAATTTTAAATGTCACGCGCTATCGTACCACTAAGTAAGTTATAACAGTCCCCAATTTCTTATGTATTCCGTGACAGACGCGGGGGTCAAAGGTTTATAACACGCAAAGTAGTGATATTATTACGCTTTTGTTCATTAGAATGTGTAGAGATCCGCTCCCGTTCCGATTTCACACGCTGTAAAACACTATTCATTTGTTGTTTTAAACGACCGTATATACACAATATGACATTTTTATTTCACTCATAAACATAAAACTAAGCACGTTTTTACTCATTTCTCTTATGACAATATTTTGTGTACATAATTTCTTTTTTCTATATTCCGCGAACTCAGAAGGTATGAACAAAAATGGAAGAAATAGGACTATGATTACATATCTTTATCTGATTTTCATGGATGCCACAACGTAGAAGTGATTTTTTTGAATTATTGCCATCGTGACGCGACGTCGAGGAAATGAATCATACGTTGCGAAGTAGTCGCGAATTGAACGATTTAGTCTTTAATTTTTTCTGATAAAATAAAACTTCTCTCGTTCGTCCGCAGCAAGTTTTGTTTGAAAAAAAAATGGTCTACATTATTTGCTAGAATCTTAGATTCTGCTAGTATTCTTTGTCTTATGAAATGGTTATTGTAGATTATAGGTAATAATTCTTGTAATGAAAATTAAAATGTAGGTAACTGTAAACCATAGTTATAGAAAATTTAAAATATTGAAATTTTTCATCACGTCAGCTCGCTTAAACTCCATGTTATATTATTAAACGCGGCCAGAACCCTTGTTTTAAAAATAGTCTAGTGTGGAAATACAATTGAAATTTTGTTGCCTTACAACACAATAGTGCCGACAAGTGAAAGCGTGACTTTCGACTTTCATTAAGTTTTTGTGTAAGTTTATGTATGGGGCTCGCGGCCGGGGCCATATTGTCTCGCGACATAAATCTGCGGTACTATTCTGAATAAAGAGGTCTAAGTGTTTGCTCGATTTTTACTTTCGAACGTACGCCTTACCAAAGAAAGCGCTAGTGATCGAATATAAATATTTCAATATTATTTTATTTCACCTGCAATGAATATTGCCATGAATATTGAAACACGGAAAAAAAATTCTATTGCAAATAACATTTATTACTTTTACAGTGTTAGTTTAATATAAAACAATTAAAAACATCCTTTTCAATAAAAAATGAATCATCGAAACCGGTTAGCGTAATATTGAGTTATTCGTCTATTTGTACATACTTAATGTACTTAATGTCTATGTGCACGTAATGTACGTAATGTACTTAATGTCTAATCGTTTTAGGGACTCTAAATTATAATGGCGTTTAGAGCAACCCGTACTCTCTGAAACTGACCATAAATCATAATTCAGTGGATTAATATCGGGTCTAGACGACGGGCAGTCTTCAGCTCTAATAAAGTCCGAAATGTTCGTTTCCAAACAAGAGTGCGTAGACCGAGATTTATGACCCGGCGCCGAGTCTTGCTGGAATAACCATTCTTGGTTATTGAACATGGTGCTGTTAAGGGGCTTCACTACCTTCTCAAGAATGGTATCTTGATACACTTGTGCCGATGTTTTGATACCTTTCTCACAAAAGTATGGCTCAGTCACTCCAAAGCTACCCCATCAAACCATCACTGAAGTCGGATAGTGCCCACTTTGCACTCTGTCGACTAATTGGGAAGGTTCCTAAGAGTTTTGAGCATAAATACGGTCATTTTATTTGTTAAAATGTTGCTCAATTGTAAAAATTATCTCATACTTAAACAAAATGTTTCTGTGGCCTCCCTTTGCGTACCGCTTCAGTAGTTGTTTTGATTTTACCACCCTATTCTTTTTTTAAATTATCAGTTAAGAAATGACCGGTACGTCTCTTATAGGTTGCAAGTCCTAAGTTCATAACATTCATAACATAATTCATAACATTGTTCTAGGTGCTATCTTCAGTCATCAGTGCGGCGTTGACCCGGACACCGCGCAGCACACTCTGTCTGAGTGTGCTGCGTGGGAGGAGCAACGTCGCACTCTGGCTGCGGCGGTAGGGCAAGATCTGTCACTGCCGAGCGTGGTTGCGGACTCACTCACTCCTTTATAACTAATACCCCACTAAACCATCACTGAAGTCGGTTAGTGCCCACGTGGCACTCTGTCGACTAATTGGGAAGCTTCCTTAGAGCTTTGAGCATAAATACCGTGATTTTGTTTGTAAAAATGTTGCTTAGTTGTAAAAAAATTCTCATCCGTAAACAAAATTTTTCTGTGATCTCTCTTTGCGTACCGCTTCAGTAGTTGTTTCGATTTTACCACCCTATTCTTTTTTAAATTATCAGTTAAGGAATGACCAGTACGTCACTTACAGGCTGCAAGTCCTAAGTCATCTTTTAAAATATGCGACATGGTTTTAGGTGCTATCTTCATCTCCCGAGATAAAATCTTTTGCTTTCGGACAGGATTTCTTCGAATTCTTTCCCTTACTGCTTTGACCACCTGTTTCGAACGAACACTACGTGGACGACCAGATCTTTTTCAGTCCCAAACAGAGGAGGTCTCATTGTACCTATTAATAGCCCGGTCCACAAATATTTTACTAATACCAAGCGTAAGGAGAGTTTTAAACATTACATTTGGCTTCATACTTACTTTGTGTAATGCAATCACAGCAATTCGGTTCTCTTTATCACCCTACTTCATTTTAATATCGCAAAATATTGTACAATGTATTGGCGTCAAAATGAGAAAACTCAATGAATAATTATATAAAAATGACAGATTCCAAATTCAAATATAATACTTTGTTTATTTTTAATTGTAACAGTATTTATGGCCAGACTAAGTATATAACTTATACATAGGTTTACAGTTTTTCATACACATATATATCCCACATACTCGTTTGTATTCTTATTTAAAAACAGGTCGCGAAATTTATTATACTGTATCAGTTTGTCAATAACATAAACAGGGAGGAATGATATCGTCATCAAGGGACCAGATTCCTTCAAATTACTCTCATCATATCAACCAGCAAAAACTACACCTAGGTCCTTTCGCTAACTCGGTAAACACCGCTTGATACTGAAATCCAACATGTCCACGCCGCGCCGTTTCCGCATAGTATATTAATTGTACAAAGCGTATTATGTTACCCCATAACTTCTATTCAGTGTATTCCTGATTCTACAAACCTAGGTCTAAGCATCTTCTATGTATAACTTTACTGCTTAATAAAATGTGTTAAAGTAAATAAATTTAAATAAAATAACTTAAGGTCTAACTTTCTTAATATACATTACTGGCCTTTGAACGCGGTTTCACTCGCGTTAATGTAGATTTTAAAAAGAAAATACAGCCTATATTACTCTCTGATAACGTAGCTTTGTATAGGCGAAAGAATATTTAATTCGGTTAAGTATTTTTTGGGTTTATCTAATAGAAACAAAAAAGCTGGTTTTTTCTCCTTATAACAGTAGTTTAGATGCCGATATGTTGTGTTATAATGAATATTAATTGCTGTAATTTTTCTTACAATCGAAGTAAAATATACACGACAAGAACAAGATAACCACTCGGAGTAGACTGAATTGTAAATCTTAAGCATTTATTAGTTACCGTCGCTTCCGGCGACAAGTCTCATTATTAACCATATGTATTGGAAAGTCATCCATCAAAGATTGTTTTGTTAATATCGATATAGCACTAATGGTACTGACCATTAAAATGAACTAAAGTATATTATTATCCATTCGCGTCTTAACCGATGACTATGTTTAGGGGACAATAACCTCGTTACATTATGAATAGTATTAGAATATAGATGCTATTTTTTATTCATAAAATTCATAAGCATTATAAAGAATATAAATAAAAAACAGTGCATTATTTCTCATATATTTTATTTATTCGCTATATTGTTTACATACTAATAACGAAACATAGCGGTTTTAGGATAGTAGCTGTATAGATTTCTTTATTATAATTTATTTCTTTTGATAGCAATATCATAATAATAAATAAATAAAAAAAGGTCTTATTAAAATGCGCTAAAAAGATTTGTTCAATTTTCAATTACCCTTCCAAAGACTGAACACACATATTAATTGTCAACTTAATTGGATCTTTTTTTCAAATGTGATAGCGGCTTTTTTGAAATTCCCCACTTTCTTTTTTTATATTTTCGTATATTGTCATTAGGACTGAGGAAACGTGCAAAGTCGCAAACTCGTAAGTCTAAAAGAACTGGTTGTAACGCAGTATGCAACATTTGACCTAAACAAATTAAAAAACATTGCAAGCTAAATAGAAGCATGTAAATTGTAAAAAATAAATTACAGTAATTGTAGTTCGAATCTGTGCTCCATAACTACTATGATTTAACTTCCAGAATATGAATGGAATGATACAGAATAATAGAGGAGTGTGCTGACTGAATGGCAGTCAAGACCAACAATAAGGAAACTAAAATTAAGACGAGAGGATCATATAGTAAAGCATAAAAGACACCATTGGTTTGCATTATACTCAAAGGCAATAATTTAGTGTAGTTATTTATTATTAGCTGTTATATTGAGATATCATAAATGACATGCTAAATCTAGATACAAAGTATATTAAACGATAGCATTGTAATCCTTACAAGTAAATATTAGAATGAATTCACAACGAATTCGCTACAACAAAAGACTTACTATGAGGATTACGGAGTACCACGGAAGTGCTTTTAGTGACAAAGGATCGACAACTTGAGCTATCAAGTTATCGTTGACATCTCAATATATCATCTAATAAAAACTAGATTAAATATTGCCTTTGGGTATAATGTAAACCAATTGTGTCTTTTATACTTTATTATATGATCCTCTCATGTTGATTTTAGTTTGCTAATTGCTCCTTGGCCTTGGCTACCATTAAGACAGCACTCTCTTCTTCTATTCTGATGCTTTCTGAATCATTCCATTCATATTCTTGAGTCATATAGTTTTCTATCGTTTAACACTTCCGTACTAATCCTCATGATAACTCATTTATTGTGCAGTCCTTTTACAAGATCAAAAGATAAAGATAACACAAGCAAGATATACAAAAAAGATTTAAAACTAAACATTAGCTTTTATTGTAATTAAGTGCATAAAGTTGCACGAATTATTAGAAGAAGGTGGAAATAAAGACAATATCACACAAATATTTAAAAGAAGTAAAAGGTCGACTTCTGACTGCGTCTTGCAGATAGTTTACACTCAATAGCCTAATTTAAAAGAGGTGCAATTTGTTTGCATACTATTTTCATTCAAACGCAGGATATTTTTATATGCAAGAGACAGTTTCATTGACAACAATCAGAAGGGATAAATGCCATATTACCTTAAACATAGTTCCTATTAGGGACTGGCCGCGTAAGATTTGGGTGGCAAACACAACTTATATTCTTCGGCAAGGTTCAATAGAAAGATGATAGTCCGAATTTAGAAGTTCTAGTAATGAAATTTATATAGGATAACATCATATATGTATATGTAAGTATATTCCGATAAGAATAAAACATGCATTAAAAATTAGCAGCACAGAGCCTAGAATTTAATTAAATGAAGCTTTTATAAGTTAAAGTGACAACAGTTCTGTCCCCTTTGCAACTGTTAATCCGGCCTAATAAATTTCTATAAAATATTATAAAAATATTGACCAGGTTTTTGTAAAAGTGATTACTGTCAGTTACAAGGGTTTTAGTCTTTATTGAAATAAGAAAAAAACCTCGTTTTACAATCTCATTTACAATTTTATTTACTTTAATCAATAAATACGAGCTACACAAAGCATTACATTTCCTTCTAAAAATGTGTCCGTAATAATTTATGTATTCGTCAGCATACATAAAAATTATGGGCGTAATGTATTCTTGTCAAGACATGTTATAATATTATTTTTATTATTATCTCCTAAATTATTTCAAAACGCTAGCGAAATCTTGCAGAGATAATAAATAGTAACGGTATTTAATTTTCGGAATTCATTGGTCAATGACTGTACAGTTAACTTAAGCAATGAATTTTAATTAATTATATTAGTATAGAAACAGAGGATATAATTAGAGTAAGTCTGTGTTATATCTTCACATTGTAACACATATTCAATATAGCAATCTCGAGTGAAGAGCAAAACTAACCGTTCGTACTAATCAAGTTTGTTGTTATAGTAAGTGCATTCCGTAAATATATTGAAAGAGCGAAATAATTCTATCGAGTTATTATAACGACATTCGATACATTTTTATATGCAAGACTTAGATTTTTAGACTTCATTATTCTTATTATCTCGACCTTACTTTGTAGTGATTTAACAGAAGACTTGAAAACACTAGAATAAGTATCGTTCTTTCTTTAGGAATAGTAGTCTACCGACCACTGCCTTGACCATATTACTATGTTTATATCAATGGTATCGTTTCATTTTTAGAGCCCAAGATTGGTCGCTGCTTTTAGGAATTCTTAAAAAATAGGTGTGTTCAAATAAGTGTTTCGCTAAAGGAAAGCTCCTGCAAGTATGGCTATATATCGGTTTCAATTAGAAAATATCGATTATTCACCAGCTACAACGTAAATAAAAACTTGTACTATGCTATATATATTTAATCGTAGATAGACTTTTATAATCCAAATTCCGAAGAAACACTATCGTTGCTTTGCTAAAACTTGGTTTTGGCTGGTACATAAATTAATGTTACAATTTTGAAAGTGATATTTAACGATTTCTGTTATCGCTTTGCTCTTGTGACAGGGTCTGCCTCGCGGGCCCTCTCCGCCACCTCCTTCTGCGAGACGACCTCCTCGCAGAAGGAGGCCATCGCTCGCCAAGCCTGTTCGCTGCCGAGCATGGCCGAAACCACGCTCGGCAGCGATAAGTCCGTTCCCACGGCCGCCGCCAGAATGCGGCGCTGCTCCCCCCACGCAGCACACTGCCTTGACCATTACTATGTTTATATCAAGGGTATCATTTCAGTTTTAGAGCCCAAGATTGGTCGCTGCTTTTAGGAATACTTTAAAAACAGGTGTGCTCAAATAAGTGTTTCGCTAAAGGAAAGCTCCTGCAAGTATGGCTGAATATCGGATTCAAGTAGCAAATATCGATTATTCATCAGCTATAACGTAAATAAAAACTTGTACTATGTTATATATATTTAATCGTAGGTAGACTTTTATAATCCGAATTCCGAAGAAACTATCGTTGCATTGCTAAAACTTGGTTTTGGCTGGTACATAAATTAATGTTACAATTTTGAAAGTGATATTTAACGATTTCTGTTATCGCTTTGCTCTTGTGAGATACTTAATTAGGGGCCTAAATTTGAAAATAAATCTGCGATATATACGGCATGTTGATCGGTCAATTCGACTCATAACTAACGCTCGGCACGCTTTACCGTAGATACATTTGAATTGCAATGATTACATTGTCCCCTATCCCGTTATCAAATAGGTGTGAATCTGAAATGACTTCTTAAGAATTAATTACAAATTTGTGTCACAAGACTGGTAGCAATCTGCATTACTGTAAATCGCGATAAAAGAAAAATCTATTTTATTTAAAAAAAACCTTGTTTTGCTTTATTGTCGAACTCAAAAAGCAATTGCATAAAGGAATCAAGCTTTAATGTACAGGGAATAGCTACGGAAAATGATATGCGACAACATTAAATATGAAACTATATTCTGATAAGATCGTAATATGCAGAAATTAGCAGCACAGAACCTAGAATTTAATTAAAACAAGCATTTATAAGTTCTGTCCCCTTTGCAACTGTTAAGACGTTAAATTAACCCTGTTAAGTACTTGGAAGTTATATTTTTAATGTAGGGCTTTTCTAATTTATCACGATGAAGAAAATGCTACAGTTTCTCCTCGTACATCTCTATTTATTCTGTAATGGCTATAGCGTAACGATTTATTATGATTACAGTAAAATAATAAAAAGGCGAGCAACACTAACGTGCTACTTTGAATGTAATTTGTGTAGGCCGGCATCTGCGCTCGCTCGGTCCGTGTACACTGAGTGTTCTATCGGCAACGGGCGCTGGACCGTTCACTAACCGTTTGTCGCCAAAACGAAGCGGAAAATTTAATACTCCAGCTCCGTACGTGATCAGTATCGTTGTTTTTGTTGTAACACAAACGGCACACTTTCGTTTGCCATCAGGAGAGACACTTCCTGTCTATTGTGTTTTTGTATTTCCCTGTTATAGAAATTTTAATTAACCACAGCCTAAACAATAAATAGATATTCGTGTCGAATTCTCTTCGCTTTACTTTCTGTATTGGAATGCGCATATATTATCGTGTGTACGCGAAAACTGAAGTTGACTATTTACTGTTTCGATTCACAGTGTTATAGCATGAATTTAAAAAATAATATTGGAGTCGTATTTTACCCGCTAAAGATTGCTCAAAGGATTTTATTTTCAATGAGTTCATGTGACTGCTAAGCTTAAAAATAGTTTAATAAAATAATAATAGTGCAAAGGACATTTTTGATTGAAGAAGGCGTTACTTTGCGGAAATCCATCATTAAATATTATACATTTCTTATACAAATGGCAAATGATTAAGATCTTGAATGCATGTATTAAAAAATGAGACGAATGATATTATAGCGAACCCGCGTAATTAATCATTTTATCAAATAAGATATGCACAAAGATTGACGTCCACTAAATAATGGTATAAATTTGCAATAAATTGAATAAAAATATAAGCTTCAGTACATAAAAGGTATCGATTTTAAACAAAGTTACATATTTCAACGAATATAAAAAAATGTACAAAAATTGGGTTTTTAGATATAAAATTAAATTTCATAGTTAGAATTTTATGGGGTATTGTCACATTGCCGCTGGTTCAGATTCTCATCTGATGTAGCTATGTTTCGATCGGCATTGTACTCTACAAAATACAAAGGTTACAATTACTTTATTGATAGAATTTTATTATATCACACAAGCAAGAAATTCACTTAGACATTACTTTGCATTTCCGTCTGGAACATTTTTTTATGTCATAGGAAGCAAACGAACAGGTGAGTCACCTGATGTTAAGTGATCATCACCATATAGACCATATAGACACTAACAACAGCAGGGGAGTTGCAAGTGCGTTGCCACCCTTTAGGGGAAAGGGAGGGGAGAGGAGAGGGGAGGAGAGGTGGGCCTCCGGCGCTCTTACTGACAGAACGCAAAGCAACAATGCAAACACTGTTACTTCACGTCGGTTTTCTATGAGAGGGTGGTACCATCCCGGGGGAGCAGACCCATTCATGCTGAAACCAGTAATAGTTCCAGCGTGGCTCTACCACTTATATGTTTGGCCGCTGACACGTTTCACTGCAACAAACAACGTTTGATTTTTTTTCTGTGATGTATACATAAGTTAAATATGAAACTAGCAATAGAAAGAGCGAAATATTATTAACTAAAACAACAAAAGGATTTAAAAACGCGTCCTTGGTGGACGGTTGAACCTAACGGTGCAAAGGATACAAAACTTTTAGATTTTCTTTAAAATAAATGGTTAAATTTTGTTTCAGAAACGCATAGTTTCTTTGGCTCAGATTAGTCTTCGAGTTCAATACTATTTTAATGTAAAAACTACACTCATACACTAATATAGTAATTTTCAAGTATTCCTGGTTCTAATAGAAAAATTACGAATTTACTACATAACAATACAAAGCTATCAATGAAAAACTTTATTATTTTAATGAGATGTGATACGTAAATGTGCCCCAAAACAAACTTGTTGCGTCTTTCGATACCGTTATCTTTTGTTATGAGAGTCCAAAGAATTTGAATAAGGCTCTGGGAGTCAATTCTTATATTATACGACATTATGTCTTTTGCAGCTAACCAAAGTTTTGAAGTTATACGTCTTTTGGCGCGTTAGGGAAAAATAATGAGAGTAAATTTTTACAGTGCGCGTGCATACCGTCACGAACAACCGACACCCTGAAGTTAGCTATAGTCAACATTTTGTTTCTTTGTATTTGTTGTTAGTATTTCTTTGTATTAAAACTTTCAATGTATCAAATACCTTTTTTCTATTGTTAGTGTCGTTTTTTCAACAATCTTAGAATAAGGTAAAAGATAGAAATTTTGAAAAGATTTTTATCTTGTTACGCCAAAGAAGTATAACTTCTAACACGTGTACATAAGTACATACACATTTTTTTTAAAACGGTCTACCATCTTTAGTTTTTAATACAGAAAATAAAAACAGGATTTTCTAAAATAGATTGAAACTAACAGCTATACTAGATAAATAAAATAGTCTTTAGAGATAAGAAATACTTTATATCTCCGAATTTAATAATTAAATAATGATTTATTACAAAGAGATCTATACCTTTAAATGTGCGTGTAAAATAAATTGTACATATATTGGAATATTTTATAAAAATTATTTTACCTACAGCTAACTCTAATGTTTAAATCTAAAAAAACGTGTTTAGTGGGGGGACTCCCGACAGAATTGAAGTTGTTTACGCTCTCCAGATTTAGATCGTTTATTTAAGTCATTTTAGGAAGAAGCGTTATGCCCCTCGAGTTATTGGAAAATTAATATTACTAGGCATGTTGTGGAAGTGGTAATCCTATTTGGTTACCTTAGTACAAGCTATACTTTTTGAAGTTATACTTCTTTTGGCGCGTTAGGGAAAAATGATGAGAGTAAATTTTTACGATGCGTGCGCACACCGTCACAAAAAACCGACACCCTGAAGTTAGTTATAGTCAACTTTTTCTATTGTTAGTGTCATAAGGCAAAATATAAAAATTTTGAAAAGATTTTTATCCTTTTACGTCAAAGAAGTATAACTTCTAACGCGTGTACATAAATACACACACACTTTTTTTATGTAAAGTATCATGCTTGAGATAGCCCTCGTATTATAATTATTACTACGTGTAACTCATGGTGAATACAGTATAATATAGAAATGTGATATAATGTCGACTATATTAAGAATTAGTACGATAAGCGAGTGCTCGAGTCATGAATATAGCAGATCTCAATCGAGCACGGTAGCCGTCGACAAACATCACATACCGCGACACCGCCTCGCCAACATTGTCCATTAATACGCATCAATCAACTTTCATCATTACGCCAACTTTAATCAGTGTAACTGTACATTATGTGGACAGTTTCGCTTATAATTAATATCGGCAAGTTTTTTTTTCTGCTCATGTTACACTATAAGTAATGGTATGTCCGGACAGTTACGTTGTAAAATCGATAAATAGTATTTTTATTAAGAGATTGAAGTCCGTCTCTGAAATGTTAAATGCAACAAAATTTCTTAGAAAAGATTTATCATTTTTATAACAATAATTTTTTGTAAAAATTACACCTTTCACTTCCACCGCTGTAATCTCTGTACAGCCGAGATCAGCGTAGATGATCGATGACCGGCGTGTTTGACCCGAAGCAATTTAAAGCACAAATCCTTTGGTAAAATTAAATCTTGAACATAATAAAAATAATACGAAATATATGAAGTGTAATAATAGTATTTTGTTTATTTATCTTCTTTTTTTTTTATGTCATAGGTGGCAAACGAACATGTGGGTCACCTGCTGTTAAGTGATCACCACCATCCATGCACACTAACAACCCCAGAGGAGTCGTAAGTGCGTTGCCATCTTTCGGAGGGAAGGGTTAGGGGAGGGAAAAGGAGAGGAGAGGGGAGGGGAGATGGGTCTCCGGCGCTCTCACTGACCGAACGAAACGCAACAATGCAAGCACTATTACTTCACGTCGGTTTTCTATGAGAGGGTGGTACTACCCCGGGTGAGCCGACCCATTCATGCTGAAACCAATAATAGTTTCAGCGTGGCTCTACCACCATTAAAAATTCTATGCATAATGTGTATACATATATATATAAATGGTTGTTGATATATTTGGTAAGACAATCACTTATTGACAAATAATAATCTAGATATTACAGGTATAATATAACTGAGTACACGTGAACTTTACTGATCATTAAAAGCTCAATATTATGAAGGTAATGTATACATTGATACTATAATTTATCTAATTTACCAACTCGTAATATAAACGTAATATATGATAAGTGACGAGACGATGCTTGCACGGACAATAATTTTCAATTGACATACTAGACGTGCCCGCGGATCTAAACGCAGTTTTATTATTTGCTGTTCAAAATATATATATGTATAGCAAAATCGTATAGATATTCTCAGTTTTCAAATACAAAATCTCATGACAATCAGTTGAAAGGTACAGAAGGTTGACGTTTTATAACCCTATGTAACGGCAAAGTATAAGAAAATTTATAACATAAAACCATTTTCGTGAAAAAAAAACTTACAGTTTATAAATTATATATGTCATAGAACGAGTGATTAATCAGGGTAGTGTTTATACTGCCCAGACAATATGAGAAAAGACAATTCAAGTTGGGCGCTGTACCTATTGATTAGGATAGGCTAGAACTGCGATTAAAGCAGAAACAGAGTCGGCGTAGAAGATTGACATTTTGCCGTTTCTACTAGAATCAATAGAGGTAATAATATCAAACTTGAAAATAATAATCTTCAAGATGAAGTTTAAATGAGTATTAATTTCGTAGCCCGGCTGAACTCATTCGCATTCATATTGCCCGAGCAGTATATATAGTGGCCTAATTAATCACTTTGTCTATAATATACAGGATGAAAGTTTAAACAGTAGCAATATTTATGGAGGATACTCTATACCCGATTCGCGTTCTAAATCAATTTAAAAAATAGGTGTTTAATATTTGACCTAATTATCTAGAAAAATAAAAAATATACGCAATCCTTTACGCGTCTATGTTAAAGTGTGAACGCAGGATCGGTATGAACAAAACAAAAGGGTTTATTGTCCGTTTTATTATCGAAGGTTACTAACTTCGGGTCGCCCCTTGCATCTTTCGGCACCGGACATTGCACCTAGGTTTATTATGTTTGTGCTTATAATTTTGAAAGTTTTAGAATAGTTGTTTATTAGTATTTGTTTTTATATTATTATTTTATATGTTAAATGCGACCATGAACTATCATCCCTTAGAATACTGTGAGGGACTAACCTAATACCTGGTATATATGCTGGGATTTATTTATATATGTATTTGTCACCTCCAGCTAGGAGCTGGACCTAAGTTATAAAAGAGATATTTTTTCGGAGCATTTTGTCCCCTATTTACTTAAATACTAGCTTTGTCCAGTTTAATGCTTGATCTATTCCTCAACAATAGTACTTTTTTCTGGATGCAAGTTATCGTATATACTTTTTTTATATCCCTGGCTACGAAAAAAGCATGTAAAATTTCATGGTGATCGATTAACTAGCGTAACTAACAACTAGCTAACAACGATTCAATTACAAAAGATTACATACTGATTTTATAATTTATTTATCTTATAGAAAGCTACATTATTCCTGAGTGACAGGATGTTTTATTCTTATTAATTTTTAATGGTATAATTAAAGCATATGAAGTTGCTTATAATATAAATAAATAACATAAATAATAACTGTTATATAAAAACCCATTAATCACGTATCATGTCGACAGTTATAAAACGATTTCACCGTTGTTGGACCTTATGGAGCGTCGTGAGTCTGCCAAATGGAATTACGAGTTTATAAGTAAAATTTGTTGAAAATAGGAAGGCTTCTTGATATTCGTAAATATATTATAATCCTTTTCGTTTAAATGTATATTTCGTGATAAACAAACGTTTTCATTTTTCATTAAAAACATACTAATTTCATTCGATACTTACAGGAACACCGAACAATAATCCGTGAAATATAAATAGCCATTTAATTATTAAACTAAATTAAATCTGGAATCAACCTCAGCTTTATTCAATATAGGCCCGGAGAAGGCATTTATGAACGTCAAAGCTACCACCGGTTCAGAAAACAACCCAGTCATCGAGAAGAACCGGCAAGAAACTCGAGAAGCGGCGAAGAGTTTGCCTCCTATGATGTAAAAAAAATAGTAAAAAACTCTCGTGATAATATAATACATAGGTGTGCTAACTAAGCTTAATTTTATTTACAGGAATATCGTTGATATTTATAACCAAAGCATAACCTCAAATACAACCAACACCGACTTTAACTAATCATATTGAAATGAAGTAGCGAGATATTTGTCATAAAACTGTCGCTAATTAACATTTTTTTTTAAAATCTAATCACAATTTTCACACTACACATTATGTTTAATACGATAGTCATCGATAAATTTACTATTGATTACTGACATCAAAATTTACCTCTCAAAAAAAACTTGACACGAATTTTACCGTGAGTCGAGCTACACATGAAGAATCAATTAAGTGTTACCGTTTTAGGAATAATTATGTTTCTTTTAATGCGGTATCTTAAAGCCGGTAGTCGACATTCAGTATCGCTAGAGTCGACCGGAGGCGGGCGGCCTAATAGCAGCTATTAGCAAATAGCTTTGGGAAATCTGCAACAATGAACACGAAATATGCTCATCGCTGGTCCCCATTCATTAAACTTTTTGCGATACCTATCACTTGTTTTAAATGTGTGCCAAAAATTGTTCTACCTTTTTCTTTAAGTAAACGGAGCAATTTGGCCCCGGGCGAGTCTAATATCATTATTAAATGATTATCTTCACGCGTTTACGTTCTATCTTTGTATCATTTGTGTTACTTTCCAATTATTAATAAGTTTGTTTCTTTTTGTGATGTATATAAAAACATACAGAATAATTTATTTATAAACGCCGTATAAGTAGTCTATGTTGTTTCTTTTACGATGGAATGAATAACAGAACATTTTATTGCCGAATGATTATTCTATACAACGCTTAGAACTGTACGATATGGTTCATGCGGCTATTACAACACTAAATTTCCTCTGTGGGATATTTTACTGCCCGCAGAATATTTATTACCTAATCAGGTATGTCCAGTTACAAAGGCTAATTAGTTTTCCGGTATTATTATAGTACCTAATACGATTTTAGAGATTCACGGCCCTTCATTTACACAACGATACTAGATTACAAGAATTATCTCAGAATGAAGTAAAGTATTCGGTAAAAACCATTTATAAAACTTGATACATTAATACATACAGTTTCATCTTTGAATGCAAGATATGGAGATATCACTAAATTCGTTCATTAATATTCTTTTTCTAATATGTTACAGTTAATTGACAATATATTTATGATGCTAAATTTGAGAGATACAGGCAATATCGAGTGGTCACTTAATAATAATCTTATATTATAACATAAACAAAATGTGAAGAGGTCTGCTGTTTTACACG
>MU159546.1:33139-52673 GCA_015888305.1 Antheraea pernyi | reverse complement strand
CACATAAAAACTACTGGATACATCTCGATAAATTTTTTTTTTGTTTTACTTCTGTAACGTTTAATCCTTGTATATAAAAAAAAAGAATTATGGCGATGTCGTCATCTATATATATATAATAAGAATGTAAATCTAAAAAGTCTGTACATTCACGATTTTCGTGAAAAAAATTGTTGCAGGTGTTTAGGAATAAATAATAAAATACATTTCAATCAGTTTAGAAATGTCTGCCTGTCTGTCTATCTGTCTGTTTGTATGAATACGCATCACTCGACGCACATAAAAACTACTGGACACATCTCGATCTTTTTTTTTTATTGCTGAAACGTTATATCCTTATTTAAAAAAAAGAATTATGGCGATGTTGTCATCTATATATATATAATAAGAATGTAAATCTAAAAAGTCTGTACATTCACGATTTTCGTGAAAAAAATTGTTGCAGGTGTTTAGGAATAAATAATAAAATACATTTCAATCAGTTTAGAAATGTCTGCCTGTCTGTCTATCTGTCTGTTTGTATGAATACGCATCACTGCTAATGTACTGGGTTTACAATAAAAATAATCATAAAGCATATCTTCGAGAATAACTCAGTCTTTGTTTCATTAAAATCGGTCCACTCTATCAAAAGTTATTGTAATTTTAATGACGACGCGGCGGCTGTACGAAAGATAGAAGTAGATAAGTAAACTGAATTAATACATTCAGATGACTTTATTAATCACTGTTATTTACATAAGGTGCCACGCGGACGAAATCACAGGCACAGCTATTTAATATAACATTTTAAGAAACTATAACTCTGTAAACACAACCGGTGTCATTATAAAAAAGTTAAATACGTATTGAACCCTGGCTTTAAAAAGGTCTCATATTAAATGCACCGCGGTCGCCATCTTGCTCTTTTGTCTCGCTTCGGTTACGTTAGGTTAGACTTGCGAAAAAAGGATAACGCGAACTTGCCTCGGGCGAGTCGAGTGCGGTGCATTTATTAGGAAACTCTTTTAGACCAAGTATTTAATACGTATTTAACTTTTTTGTAATAACACGGTACCGGTTCAATGAAATATGTTTCCTTGTCCCGGAGAAATTGAGAGAAGCGGTGGTGTTGTGCCCATACGAAAAAATAGGCAACGTAAACGGGAATGTTTTTTTTACAAAGAAGTTGTGTCAACAAACTATACCTTTGTTTTCAATTTTTCTATGTTTTATCCTCTGTATATAAATAGACTTGCGAAAAAAGGATAACGCGAACTTGCCTCGGGTGAGTGCGGTGCATTTATTAGGAAACTCTTTTAGACCAAGTATTTAATACGTATTTAACTTTTTTGTAATAATACGGTACAGGTTCAATGAAATATGTTTTCTTGTCGCGGAGAAATTGAGACAAGCGGTGGTGTTGTGCGCATACGAAAGAATAGGCAACGTAAACGGAAATATTTTTCTACTAAGAAATTATGTCAAATAATTAATAATTTTTTTTATGTTTTATCCTCTGTGAGTAACGTATATTATTAAAATAATAAATGACGCAGACTAAGCCGCTGGTATCAACCAGTACTATATGTCTACATGAACATTGATCGACACAGGAATTCTGTTATAACGATGTGTTAACAAGTTTTATTACTTTGTAACATACGTAGCGTTAGTAACGGTGTTTAGGTTAATGTCCTGCAGCGCCACCTAGTGGTGAATTATTGCAAAATTGATAGCAATATTAATTCTTCATATTTTTTTCTCGTACTGACTACGCTATTGACCTAGTAAGGTCTTAACAGCTTCACCGGATTACTAAGGCGAGCGCTTAAGGCACTCAGCCGATTTGGCAACTAGCTCAAGGGCTCAACGGCACACCTGGGCTATTGCCTGACTCATGCAATTGGCGACCTATCTGAGCTAAGCTACATATTCATACTTATATGAGTTATTGAAACATATATGTGTACCAAGCATACATACCTCAACAACTCTTATATGTAATTTGAGTCGGATAATTTTTTCTAAACTATTTCAGTTTGATAAGGGAAAAAAATAATACCCTTCCACTTTCATGTGTATGTGCATGTGTGCGTGCACGTGTCTGGAGGTGATATGTGTAATGTTGTTGAAGTGATGTAAGATTTTGTGTCACTGTATCGCGAGGGCAGCGTACTTAAGGGCTCCATGCCGAGGGAACGGATCTAGTTTTGAGCCGCTGCCCAGAATTCTTCATAAAATAATAATTAGGTGTACAAACTTTCAGTCAGTTCAAACATTGTTGGATCGTTCATTTTTTTTTAACATATGTTTTATGTTTGGAGAAAAAAATTACTTGAGTTATTTAAATACACGTGTGTACACATCCTCATACTAACTTTTATTGTTTATCTCGTTTAGCATCCACTGGTCTACCTAAATCTTCTTTATTTCGCTAATAAGATCAACATCTGTTCGCAGGTTTCTACAGAAGTGTATAATGCAGAAGATGAAAGCGAGAACGCAGAGGTGTTCGACTTCCTACGCGGCATCACTACCGATATACTCCATCGGTTCACGTAACAATAACAACCATGGTCAACGAACAATTTCATAACACCGTAACACTATGTCGGACTGTTCTGTATGAAATACTTAGAACTAAGAAAGACATAATAATTTCATAAGAGTCATCGTACGATTAAGTGGATATAAAACTATTTTTAATATAATTTGTACATAAAATAAATGTTGTATTTTTGTGAATAAAATGAGGTGCTACGTATAATTTGATTCACTATTTTAATTCAAATGTTGTATTAATTGAAATTATCGATCGAATTTTCTTTTTCGCTTTAAAAGGGTACTCGTAGATGATATTGGCTTTTTTATACTCATGCTTAGTATTGCAATATAGTGTGAAATTCTCACAGAACCTGTTGCAAAGTTACTAGTTTAGGTGTTAAGGTATTTTCCGTCGATTGTACCTACGTAGAAATTTATTTCATTCCTTTAGTTTTTTCGAAGAATTTATTTTATATGACGTTGTGATACATAGCTATATGAGTTCCAGAATGATTCAAAACTTCTACAGATATTATTTATGTTATTAATTCTATACGTTTCACATTTTATTATTATCACACTTTAAACTTCTATTTTTTGTTTATTTAAATTGTTTCCTTTCTTCTAGATAAACAATAACGGTAAGTAATATGTACAATGCAGCGGTAAAATCAGAATTCTGTGTTATTTTAAATGTGGAAAAATTGCGTATATAGAATTCTAATAAAATTAATTGATATAAGGATTACAAGGCGCCCAAATAAAATCGGCTGAGTGCCTTAAGCGCTCGCCTTAGTAGTCCGGTGAAGCAGTTAAGACCTTGCCAGGTCAATAGCGTAGTCAGTTTGAAAAAAAAAAGATTACAAGGCGGTCAATCGTTGAGAATAAATTAGTTTTATGGTAACGAAATATTACAAGCCTTGTTCGAAATTTCATGACAAAAATAGCAACAATGGAAATAACATTAACTTAAACTCAGTTCAACATATAACTTTGTGATATAGATGTATATTTAAAGAAGTTTTATGATACCTGTTTATTTTAACTACATAAGTGGAATCGGTCAGGACCAGGACCACCTGTGCTTCCCGGAGTTACTCATTAGCAAACAATGATCGGGCAGAACCTTACCATCGATAAACTCTTGAGCCGACAAGAGCACATCGGTCGCGGAACTAGGGCTGTCATATCCATTATCAATTAATTATAACGAATGTACTCAAACGTAGAAACAAGTTATACAATTGAACACGTATTATCGAATTTTAAAGTATTACACCTTTACAATTTATATGTACAATGCAGCGGTAAAATCAGAATTCTGTGTTATTTTAAATGTGGAAAAATTGCGTATATAGAATTCTAATAAAATTAATTGATATAAGGATTACAAGGCACCCAAGTAAAATCGGCTGAGTGCCTTGAGCGCTCGCCTTAGTAGTCCGGTGAAGCTGTTAAGATCTTGCCAGGTCAAAAGCGTAGTCAGTTCGACAAAAATAAAAGATTACAAGGCGGTCAATATCAATTCTATACGTTTCACATTTTATTATTATCACACTTTAAACTTCTATTTTTTGTTTATTTAAATTGTTGATATTTTTATTTCTTCTAGATAAAATTACAATAACGGTAAGTCGTATGTACAATTCAGCGATAAAATCAGAATTTTGTATTATTTCAAATGTGGAAAAATTGCATAGGTATATGCAATAAAGTACACAATAACTGTTGTATAACGACTGTTATTCTGCTGTTTTTGTATCGTATTGAAATCACTACATATTATAAAACAAAGTCATCTGCCACGTGTATCTGTCTGTCTGTTCGCGATAAACTCAAAAAGTACTGAATGGGTTTTCATGCGGTTTTCACCAATAGTGATAAAGTGATTCCTGAGGAAGGTCTGGGTGTACATATAATTTGACAAGGTATTTTTATTACCAGGGCGGGATAACGTCCGTCGGGCCCGCTAGTTTGATATAATAATGATCCAATTAAGAAATGAATATTCATTATTCGTATTGTTAGTAACGTGAAATGCCCACCCATTCACATATACTAGCTTTTACATGAAGCTTGCTTATACGCACACTGCTGTAAAATACGTTAGCTATTGTCATCTGCACAAATAAAAAAAAATGTAATGAAAGACAATATTTATAATTTTATTGTCTATCTGCCCGTTCCCGCTAAATTTCCGAAACGGTTGGACCGATTTTGAAGGGACTTTTACTAGCAGATAATTGATGTTATAAGGAGTAACATAACTATCTTTATATAAAAATAAATTAAATTAGGCTTCCGCGCAAACTATATAAACAAACTAAGCCAGCCGTATCCAGTACCGCGAACGTATAACGAGTACGTACGTTTACACTGAACTATTTTTTTTTACAAAATTACACGCGGGCCAAATCGCGGTTTATAATAACGGACAATGGAATTAACAGCAAAATAGTGAAATTTTTAATAATTGGTTATCCCCTACCTAAGAATAACACGTTAACCTATTACTGTTTATATGAGCACTCCTGGATTTAGTTCGTATTAGGTCGTTTTTTTTACTGTGTATTGTGTATTGAATTTCATTACATCAAATGTTTTTCTAGAATTCAGGTAATTAATTCATTGACTTTATTGTCTGTTCAAGAGTCATTGAACTCTAAATAGATGTCACATATTTACATACGAATTAAAACCAATTAGTTTCTTCGACGAAATTTAAAAAATTATACCAAATTTAAATGAAACATTTATAAATTAAACGACTTTTTTATATTCCACTGTAATAGTTTAATAAATATCTATAAGTGATTCAATTTCTTTATTATTTCCATAGTCAACCTTCTAGTAAATGAATCACATACGTTTCCTTACGGCTTTGTACAAACATTGGTATATTGGCCGAGGACGTACAACACATACGTGTGCAAACGTTGGGCAAATAAATGTGAAGACGGGCGCGCGAGGTCATCACACCCGCGTGTTTCCCGCAAACAAAGAATACAACGACATGAGTAACGGACTCAATTATAGAACGCCATATTTAAAACAATTCACTGTATGAAAACAACGAATACATTTACATTATTATTGAGACATAAAAATCAAGACGAACCAGTATCACAACTAGCTATGCCCGTCCGCGTTCCGCGCACTATTTTTATTGTCTTCTATACATATAACAAGAGTATAAAGTAACGTATCATCTGTACTTTGTAGAATTTGTGAAAAAAATTGTCGCAGGTGTCTAGGTATAGATAGAGAAATTAGCATATAGTGGTTCACTACTAGGGCGATGCTACGTCAGTGGATAAGACCGCACGCCTCACGTATCAGAACTTCACATTCAGATGCCGCATCCCTTATGTCATCAAAAATAAGCAAACCAAATCCCCTCTTTTAATGTTTACGTAATATTATAGCCCGTATTTGGTGATGATAAGTGCGGAGTATATCTCAGGAACCGGCTCTCACGATGCTCCTCAAAAACAAATCAAATTCAAACGAGAAAATCAGGTTTTTCTACGCACTTACACTATATATAAAAATCGTATAATTCTAGAACTATCCACTTATTTATTTAACTCTACATCCAACAAAGTTCATTTACCTATTATAAAAAAACGACTTTCAGTTTTTTTTATTACAATCAAGAATTATATAGCGTTCGTCACTAACTGTCGACGCCGGTTTTGCCCGCGATAAAGTAGAAAATTTAATGATGAATTTTCTATGTAATTTTCATTTGATTTAACTTTGACAAAGTGCGCTACAGCATTATTATTCATCTGCTCACCGCTAGACCACATTTCACATAAAACGTTTTACACAATTGAATTTAAAATTCCTATCTGTTTGTCATTTATAACCCGTTATTTTGTTTTTCGCAAATCACAAGAATCACGATTCTCAACTCATCACACAACAATGTGATGCATTCGACTTTGTTGGCGTAAAAATGGTTTTATTATTTTATGGCATCCAACTATTTTATCTGGACTTTTTTGTGGAATTGTTTTTTTTATATATTATAACTTTGTCATTATTAAGTAGCAGCACATGAATATTAGGGGTTACTCGAATATTCTCTTTACCGAATTTAAATTACCTCTGTTAAAATTTTATCATTACTACATGGCCGTCTATAGAATTGCATAATGATATGTAGTGTGGACAATAATAACATCAAATGACATGGGGCCTTCAATCGAAGCGTGAAGAGACACTGGTACAGGTCGGCATGATGCTGTTGTTATTTAACACCGACAGTCGCCGTTATTTATGAATTGTACTGTACTGTACATCAGGTACCGTGCAGTCATTTTGCCGAAACAGCTAAAAAAAAGATCAAAATCGTTTCAGCCGTTTCGGAGATCAGTCCAGACAACACTGCCTGTGAATCTTTAATCAGGAACGGACAGTTAACAAATTGCCCTACGTAGTATGGTGGCATATAATCGTACCCACCATATGACAGACAGACCGACAAAACCGATCGAAAAGCACGGTCTAGAACCTTAGTACCCAAAGTGGTCCAGGGGAGTCTCGACGGAGATCTACGTTGGCGTGACAAAAAAATGGGGGTTCACAATTCGTAAGCGGGGAGTCCATGAAAATGTATCTGCTTTCTATAGTGAAGATCTAAAATGTTGGCATGACTTCAACTATCAATGTAGGCAGATAATATTTTAAGAAGTTTAGCGACTGTTACTTGTAAAAACTTACATACTCCATAGTACAGCCCGACTGAGTCGCAACCACCATGTATATGGCGAAAAAGCCCGTCATAGTGATTCGTTTCTGCGGGTCGCGTTTCGGGATCAGCCTGTGCATATCCAGGCTAACGCAGGCCGGCATAACAGCGGCGACCGGCGATGGGTACCGTGTCACTCGGAGGTCGCCATTGTTTTTGAATTGTACTGTGCTTACCATCAGGCACAGTGCAGTCACTTTGCCGTGCTACAATAAAAAAAAAATCAATACGCAACACAAATTTCCATTAGACCTTATCTTCACATTTTTTGTCGAGTTTTGGGAATATGGTAGAAATATAGCTGCCGGAGGTCACCACAACCAGCAAAATTTTGAAAGTGGTCTGTGTCAAAAAATGTCTGGGAACCATGACATGAAAATAAGCATGAATTGTTGCGGAAGCGTTCCTTAATAATCAATCATTAATAAATATAAAGTAAATTTTCAAAAAAAAGTATTAACCAACTTCAATATCAATCAAAAACCCATAAGGCACTAAAAAGCTGAAAATGCCAGACTAGATGCCAATAACTATTTATTTTTGCGGTATGGTATCTATCGGTATGATATGCGATATGGTTTCAATTGGTTGTACAATAAGTAACGTTTGGTGCGAACGCAACCTTATCAATAATCCGCGATAGTTTCTACCACCAACTCGGCTACCATCGCTTCACACATTATACACCTTAAGCAATGTAATTACAATGCTTGCATCATGTTGCAACACAGCAACGTGAGGGGTGGTACTCCCACTCCACACTACGGAATCTGGATGAAAAACTTGGTAAGTCTGCGGAAAATTTTGTATTTAATGTTTTTAATAAAAATTTTATGTTTCAGATCGCGGGGGCGTCTCTCGGCTTTTCCGACGGGTGCGGCGAGCGAGGGGTCACGCTCCGGATCTGATGCTGTCAAGAAAATGTAAAATTTGACTAGAACTTAGCGAAAATTGTTATGTTTCTGTAGAAAATTTTGAAAAATACAGTTTTCCCTTATGTTGCGAGTTTTATTTACTTATCCTATCTATGTATTAGTGTAGCTCGTGTCGTGTCGAACACACTGATATACGACACTTGTGCGTAGGTGGGATATTTATATAGATAATTGTAAAATTGGGCAGCGATTTATCCACGACGATATCACTGCTTAGGTAACCTCGGTACGGGCGTGGATTCCGAAAAGTGGTCAACTGTATTTATTTTTGCAATTTTTTGCAATTTTAAAAATTTTTGATGGATTTTCGCAGTTTTTCCTGCGGTTTCACACTCAGGACGTCTAAGACTATCCCTGAGTGTGAAAAGTCTGGAAAATTGTGAAAATTTATACGGAATTTTAATGTTTGAAATTTTGATGAAAATTTGAATTTTCCAGATCCCGGTGTATTCCCTCGACGGTGCCAGCGGTTGCGGCGGGTGAGGGGTGGTACTCCCACTCCACACTACGGAATCTGGATGAAAAACTTGGTAAGTCTGCGGAAAATTTTGTATTTAATGTTTTTAATAAAATTTTTATGTTTCAGATCGCGGGGGCGTCTCTCGGCTTTTCCGACGGGTGCGGCGAGCGAGGGGTCACGCTCCGGATCTGATGCTGTCAAGAAAATGTAAAATTTGACTAGAACTTAGCGAAAATTGTTATGTTTCTGTAGAAAATTTTGAAAAATACAGTTTTCCCTTATGTTGCGAGTTTTATTTACTTATCCTATCTATATATTAGTGTAGCTCGTGTCGTGACGAACACACTGATATACGACACTTGTGCGTAGGTGGGATATTTATATAGATAATTGTAAAATTGGGCAGCGATAAATAAAATCGGCTGAGTGCCTTAAGCGCTCGCCTTAGTAGTCCGGTGAAGCAGTTAAGACCTTGCCAGGTCAATAGCGTAGTCAGTTTGAAAAAAAAAAGATTACAAGGCGGTCAATCGTTGAGAATAAATTAGTTTTATGGTAACGAAATATTACAAGCCTTGTTCGAAATTTCATGACAAAAATAGCAACAATGGAAATAACATTAACTTAAACTCAGTTCAACATATACCTTTGTGATATAGATGTATAATTAAAGAAGCATGTCGTGTGTCGCTTATTTTAACTACATAAGTGGAATCGGTCAGGACCAGGACCACCTGTGCTTCCCGGAGTTACTCATTAGCAAACAATGATCGGGCAGAACCTTACCATCGATAAACTCTTGAGCCGACAAGAGCACATCGGTCGCGGAACTAGGGCTGTCATATCCATTATCAATTAATTATAACGAATGTACTCAAACGTAGAAACAAGTTATACAATTGAACACGTATTATCGAATTTTAAAGTATTACACCTTTACAATTTTAATGTATAATATAAACCAATTAAAGAAATCCAATCACGAAATATACACCAGTCTTTTATAGTCTAGCAAAATCTCAATCATTACATTTTCTATTCGATTCTAAGTAGTTTTCTGTTAAATTGAGAATAAAGCGGGAGGCTTTTTTAAATCGTCGAAATGACTTGTCAAATACTACTTGAAATTACATTAGTTAAATCGTAGTTTTAAAGAGGCATGATGCACGTGACAACCCTAAACGAAATTTTGTTTACTCCGCGCCGCCGGCGACACATCCATAATCCTGTGACGTGTGTTTTTGATAACCGGACTGGGCTAGTTCTTAGTCGTCCGTTTTTGCATCATATTTTTTGTCACAGTTCAGTGAACCCGCAACACATAAGACCTTATTTTCACAAGTAATTACACAGATAACCGACCGCTTAATTACTCGAAATTGTTGCGACGTGTCCGCGTCTGAATTCCGATAAAAAAAAACGAGCTAATCCGGCGCCGCTCTTAAATTACGCTTCGTTAACCTTCGGCTCGTCTAATAATAGCGTACACTTCTGCACTGAACTCAGGAATAGCTCTCCGTCTCTCTATAAATTTAAACCTATATTAAAATCTTGCCAGAATATATGTCCTACTCTATGACGATATTGTATTTGTTTGTAAAAGTCAGTGTCCATTGTTTAACTAACACTTGTATATGACAGCGGTATTATTAAAGAAATCCGCTGGTCATGTTTGTAACTAGTCATTTTATTTCATGTTTAAGTTGTTGTTTTCTTTTCGCATGTGTTTAACGAATGTGATAATTTGTTACGACGTCTAATTTCTTTGGTGGTTTTATATTGTATCCATAAAATATTGTCTCCATATATCAATATGTAAAGCAATTGATCAATATGTCGGTACGTTAAAAAAACGAGTATGTTGATAGGAGGAAAAATAGTTTTAATGCATTAAAACAGCTTACGACGAATACATTATAAGGCGTTCAAGAGACCATTTATACATTTTTACACATTGAGCACAAGGAGTCGCACCCACGCACATTTTAAATGGTCGAATGTACAGTTTCTGAGGACACTGAAGCGTCTATAAAATGACGCACCTTAAAATACTTTTATCCGACTTTCACTTATATTCCTTTCTTAACTTTTTGTTAATAGAATAACTGTATCTAAAGAAAAATTTTGGAACACAGTAGGCACCTACTTTCGCATTCACATTGGTCAAATAAGGCCACAGATGTGCCTTTTTTTACTCATCGCCAAGTTGGTTCTTATATCGACATAAATGTGTCAAAAATATGCAAATTTAGCGATAATGTTACTATCAAACGTAATCCAATTTAGGAGCCGACAAAGCATGGCTATTAAAACTGTGAACAGTTTATGAAACTTTCCTGCCGCTTTTTGATGGGCGAGAAAAAATTAAACCAGGTTTGCCTATAATAAAGAAGCGACGGCTGCAAAGAATAAAAAGTCATCTGCAATTTTTGTTCATACTTCAACTCATAATTCTCCATTTTATAATGGTTATTTTTTATTTATTATACTGATTTTTTCCCCAATTAATTAACTACTGTAAATTAAAAGATTTAGCTTTGTTCTTCTGCTACTTGTAACAGATTACTTTTTAAAAACGTTCTTCCCTAAAACCGTAATTCTGTTAATAACTATTTCTTGTTTGCGACCGTCGTAATAATTCGTAATGTTTGTCTATACGTATTAAATATTTGTGTCTATAATAATAACCTTATTTTTTTAGATTTTTAAAGAAAAGAACATAGGGTATGATGGCAGGATGGGTAAGTATTTACACCGAAAAAAAAATTGTGTCTATAATAATAACCTTATTTTTTTATTTAAGTACTTAGCAACTGTTTCACGATCTTCGAATAGAGCCAACTGCACGAAAAATAAATGTGATATGGTTTATTTCTTTATTTCACCGGAGATATTAGCGCCTATTTCACCACTTACAAGTAATATTTTTTGTAATTACCAATAATTAGAAAGTAAAATTAAAGATCGACAAATCTGACAAACAGTAACACCAAATAATCTATTAAACACTTAGTGGTATATCTGAATAATCTACATTAAGGTTTCTATCACCAGATAACAAAAAAAAATTCGTCTCTTGTGGAAGCTTAAAACATTGTAATTTCAGTCATGGTGATCTAACACTAGCTCAAGGATAATGTTTCTTCTTCTAATTTCCAGGACCTACTCAGATTTTAGTATATCCCAACAAATTTTACATCAGGTATGCATCACATTGAAAAGTATTTTAGTACCTATCCATTTTAAGACTGTACTCTGTAAAACATCATTTGTATTCAACTAAATAATCCATATCCAAACTAATATTATAGATGCGAATGTGTTTGTTTATTTGTTACGTTTTCACGCCGTAACTATTCAACCAGTCATCGTTAAATGTTTGCATTCACTTTATCAAGGTTAAAGAAAAGAACATAGAGTATGATGGCAGGACGGGTAAGTATTTACACCGAAAAAAATACATTAAATATTCCAATTTATTAAAAAATCGATAAAAGTACCATTCCCAAGAGATAGGTCAAATATACATTCACGCGAGTGAAGTCGCGGACAAAAGCTAGTGATCTATGTAAAGGATGATGAATTAGTTAAATTTCTTAATTAAATCGAGAAACTAACAGGCACAATCACCTTATGCTTTTCAACCTGTTTGAGAATTTACTGGAAGATCGTGAAATGAGCGCTAACATTATTATTTCCACAAATCGATAGTCGATAGCCAGTCAATCGTGTAGAGAAATATAATTTAATATTTTTAAGTAAGGAATTTTAGCTTTGCAAAGACTGTTGTCGTTATTTAAGTAAAAATAATAATTGCATCACAAAAAACTACTATCTTTTCGTTTATATGGCCATAAATAAGACACTAACAGTGCTTGTGAATTGTTAAAATATGCAAATCTAATAATAAGCATAATATCTCTTTTGTAATAAATGAGGAGTTTGAAAAATAACGGGCGTTCGGGTGTTTGGCACATAGAATATTTTTATATAGAAATCTTTATAATATGTATAATATTTTTTTGTAAATGTTACGTCTATTACGTAATTAATAATACAATTAAGATATGTGTACTCGTCATTTATATTTTACCTTTTGTATATCGAATAAGGAAATAAATGTGTTATAAGAATATAGTGTTTTTTTTATTTTGTCGCATTTCAAATGGAGTTCATTGTTCGGTAACACTATGATTAAGTTCGCACATTCATGCCCCTTGTCAAATTAAAATTCATTTGCTATTGAAATAATAACCGTTACGCGTGATTTATACCAGACGAGTTATTAACGTACATTACGCGCTTATATCCCTCATCACCCCAATTACCTAACTGTTTCTCTAATTATCCGAGAATAGATTACAACAATAACCAATAACCTACTTGAGTTTTTTCTAAACTAATATTATAAATCTGGAGGGTTGGTATATTTATTTGAACGCGCTAATCTCAGGAACTACTGGTCCGATTTGAAAACTTCTTTCACTGTTAGATAGCTCATTTATCGAGAAAAGCTAGTCTATATATCATCACGCATCGGGCTAGACAGAGCTGAGGAACTGGCACCAATGAAGAATGTTTCAAAATTCGGCCTAATTATTCCACGCGGGCATAAACTAGTAATATATATCGGCAGTGCTCAAACTTGAACTGCTCGCGAGCCACCTCAATATCGTTAGACTATGATCGATCGACACTGAAAGTCTACAAGTATGTGTGACGTAGGATTGTCGTTTAGGTAGCTGTAGAGAACTTCCGCTAAAACGATAAAAGAAAGTGATGATGTGGTTATCATTACATATTATATACCAAAGTCCTCTGTCATGTCTGTTCGCAATACACCCAAAAACGACTGCACGGGTATTCATGCGGTTTTATCAGTAGTTATATAAAGTGATTCATGAGAAAAGTATATAATTTGTCAAGATTTTTTTATATATCTGGACAACGACCGTTCTTTACATTTTGTTTTAATTATCTACCTACTAAAACAAAATAGTTCTATATCGACAAATTTTTCTCAAGATCGACTCAAAAAGCACTCACGATCGACGGTTTGAGCACGCCTGGTATAATGGTATACATAAATTCATTATGTATCTAGCGAAGAATTGAATTCTTCGGTAGTAGTTTGGTGTAAGTAACGAATACTGTACAATTCACTACTAAGTATTTAACGAATTCTAAATAAAGATTTCTACTGAAGTCACATATTGTATGTAATCGTTTTATATTTACTATAGCGAATAATAAATAACAATATAAATATTATATTATAATGAATTATATATCTTAAACCCTATTGTTTATTTTTAGTTAAAAGTTTAGTTGTAATCTTTTGACAAAATAGACATAAGCTTGCTTCCTATATGCTTGTATATAATTCGTGCGACTTTTAATGAGTTGTGCGTGCGACCGAGAAGAGTTCTGAATTAGTACAATCTTTGTATAATAGGTAGTCCGCGAGGCATTTTATTCTTATTATACGATTAATTATACGAACAAAATCGCGGGTCGAAGTTAGTCTATGAATATGGACAACTTGTATTTTATAATATATTTAACCGGATGTACTGATTTTATTTTAGCATAGCAGTTAATTATATCTTCGAATAGGGCATACTACAATTTTTTATCACCGCGTCGTGCCGAGGGTCAAGCATCATATACCACACAGTACATGACAATAAAAAATAATTATATTAATACCGTAATAGATCAAATACTTAAATTAGAAGATGAAAAAAAATCATCAAAACAAAACCATAATAAGGAGTTTATGAAAACAAATTAAACCTCTGCTTCGAAACATTGACTATCGAACAACAAATCTGTAGTCCCTCATATGTGATGAACATCTCATTCTGAACATTCATTTTTAATTAAATCTTTTTTATATTCAACAGTTAAAAGGAACAATATTATATATGAAGTGAGATGGATTGTTACATCGCTGTTATTGTTTAGAAACATTATATTCCATCATGATTTGTCGCGTATAAATTTGCCTAGAGAGCTTCTAGGGTCAGCGGTCGTTGGCTTGGTGCGTCGTGTCCTCACGGCCGCTCGTGCATCCTAATAACACCACTCCATTATTACGCCAGTAATGACACAATATGGTTCAATTAGTCCAACCAGCCAAGACTTACCACCGTCGGCGGATTAAACCACATCGGTCGCGCGAACCGCATTACGCGTTCAATTACCTCGGAAACTATCCCTTCCATGAGTTCCATATAAACGTGTTCTATTATGTTTTTCAACTCAAAACACTATTTATCAGTACCGAATCTAATGTATTGTTTTTTTTTATCTCATTTTAATGATAATTACAGTAATAATACATAAATATATAAGGCCTTTTATTACCAACAAATTACAAAGGAGTGATTACAGATTGTTTATATTAGTTTTATAGTTGAATTAATTTGAGTTTCAATTAATTTATATACAACTAACTTTTACACTAGTTGATGTAGATTCCACGTATCTCTCGGGATACCGTACTCTTTTTTTGAAGGAAAAAGATAGATATATCTTGAGAATATGCACGCAAAATTTCAAGATCATCGGTTCAGTAATTAAGGCGTGAAAGCGTAACTAACAAACAAATACACTCACACACATATTTAAAATATTAGTAAGTATTATAGTTGTTTGCTTAAATAATGATAAAATTAAAATTAAGTCATCTGAATTATCCCCATAATATAAAAGCGTCTTGCAATGGTATTAATATTCCATGTCCTTATCTTGTGTTATACTTGTATACAATAATAATCGGACTCTTGTCTTTATTATATCTCAGAACATGAAATATTTTATGTCTTTTGGGTCATTCCATAATATATAGTAAGTAAAATTTTTTATGTCATAGCAGACAGACGAAGAGGTGGGTCATCTGATGTTAAGTGATCACCACCGTCCATAGACACTAACAACACCAGGGGAGTCAAAAGCACGTTGCTAGCCTGTGTTTGGGGGTAATGGAAGGAGGGGGTAGAGGAGAGGGGAAGGGAGGGTAGTGGACCTCCGGCACTCTCACTGACCGAACGAAACGCAACAATGCAAATACTGTTACTTCACGTCGGTTTTCTGTAAGAGGGTGGTACTACCCCGGGCGAGCCGACCCATTCATGTTGAAACCAGTAATGGCTTCAGTGTGGCTCTACCACCTACTAAAAATAAATAAAGTATATTGTATTTTATAGTGCACAAGATCTTTTAAGTGCAGGCAATGTTTTTTATTGTTTGCATATTACAAATTAAAGACCACTTTAACAAATAACGTAATACAGTTTATTTTTCTGTTAATTGATATGAATATTTGCATGATTATTGAAGGCAAATACACTAGTAATAGAGAAAACATTTATGAATATTGCAACATAAATTATTACACTAATATTTGATACATAAATTAATATGAATATATACATTATTAACATATCATTTCAAAACAGTTTTAACTTATCACAGCTTGTCAAATGTCAATGCAAGCGTGATGAAGATCTACCAACATAGGTGCCGGCTCAACTCCATTGTGCTTACAAGACGTATCAAATTGCTAGAAGCTATCAACGTCATTAAGTGTTCCTCCTACGCGAACAACAGGTGTGTTTAAGTTATTAGTTTATTTTATAGAGATACCATCTTGACGGATGTAAGCACCGAACATCATTACAATGGATGAGCTGTTTTTCACTAATGGACAAACCGAAGCGCTGTTTACCCTCGAGCTGATGTATTGATGGACCGACGAAACCGATATGTAAAACAAAAATAACAGTATTCACATTCAGTCACTGTTAAGTTTTTTATACACGCAAAAACTACATAGCGCGAACTTATTACGGCTGGCAAATTGGATATGAAGTCGTAATTATAATAAATACTACGTGCGATATTTAGGTAGTAATTATTCTAGTTTTGGAGCCGATATTTGACAGGGTCAACACAATATGCATTATAAAAACTCCACAGTAACATGACCTACAAAACTAGAAAAACATTCGCTTCCGCTACTTGTTTATATGAGGGCACTCAACCCCGTTACGGGCAATATCAATTTGAGAAACGAAGACCACAACCTACATCGAGCTCCAGGTTGCAATATCGATTCGTTCACAAATGAAAAAATACCTTCACAACGGAACAGAAACAATAGCAAGTATACGTGCAAAATCAATTGAAAATTAATTCAATCCGTTACATGCCCGAGAAAGGTTTTGTTCGAATTCGCCTTGCAACGTAATCCCGCTACTTGATTTTTAAGATTATCCGATTTCAGATAATGATATACATACAAAAGTACTATTTGATTGAGGCAACACAAATATTTCTATATTGAGATGTTATTGTCGTTTGAATTCTGTACTTATCGGATAATAATGTCCATTGCCTATGAATTACCTGTAATAATATCTACCTACTTTCCTGTTATAACTGAATGCTGTCCGCCTAATTAGAATATTTGTGCACCAGGCGTGGGCCCCTGGATAACGGACTACTTATTGAACACACTTTGCCTTCCAATCGGTAGACAGATATATCATGTACATTGAATAAAAAATATCCACAGTTAAGTAGGTAGTCGATGAATGTCAGTCATTTAAACTTTTTAATAATGCACACAGATTTTTACCAATTTTTGCTAGATACGTTTTTGACATCTCGTAATTTTTTATTGAACTCTGTATTGTGTATTTGAGTCTCGAAAATGAATTTTTACACGCGCTATTATGGGCCCGTCTGCGTAGGTGTAACGGTGATTTGTCAACAAAACCAACATTTTTGCATAATCATTTTTTATAAGCTAGTATTCATGGATAAGTTAAATTATATTTTATTTATCATTATGATGCCGCACATTTTATAGTAATATTATTTAAACAGAAGTATTCCGTGGTAACATAAACCTACTAGCATTAATTTGCTCTGTTATCTATAAGTACTGACTTATTCTCCTTAAAGAAAAATTTTAAACACACAAAAAAATTTATAGGCATTTAGTTTTTTTTTCGGGTAACATTTTTAAAGTTATACTTCTTTTGGCGCGTTAAGGAAAAATGATAAGAGTAAATTTTTAAGATGCGCGCGCACACCGTCACGTGAAACCAACACCCTGAAGTTAGCTATAGTCAACATTTTGTTTGTTTGTATTTCTTTGTATTAAGACTTTCAATGCATTAAATACCTTTTTTCTATTGTTAGTGTCATTTTTTCTACAAACGTAGAATAAGGCGAAAGATAAAAAAAATTAAAAGATTTTTATCTTGTTACGCCAAAGAAGTATATTTTCTAACGCGTGTACATAAGTACACACACACTTTTTTTAATAATATTCATATTATAGACTCAAAATAAACGAAGGAGTAGAAACATTAAGAACTTGAACGTGTTTTATTGTTTTGCAATCTCGAGTCAATATCTACCTCAGTCTCATCAAATATAAATTATCAATGTCATGTTAGGATGGCTACCAAATCAAAACAATTAAAATAATATGCTTGAGAAGAAATGCATAAAATATAAGAGACATTTATTTATACGTAATGCATTTCTTTGGTAGCGCTTGAACGCGTGTTCAACTTCTCGGCACAAAAGCGCGTAAGATTACGGTAAACGGATGAGTCGTGACTGGATTGTTTAATCATAAACACTAAGCTAATTAGAGTAGGTCACGAACCCTTGAGACCCGTAATGAAAATGAATAATAATGGAAACCGTGCAGGACTTTAGCTCGGAAAACCATCGATAAACATAGTTTCGCTGCAAAGCAGTAATGCTTGCTGCGCTGTGTTCCGACTTCCAATGTTACGGTTAACTACACACACTGGCATATGAGAATTTCCAGCCTAATCGTCTAGTATAACAAGCGCCAAGCTATTATCACTGATAAAGACCGGCGAAGCTGTGAAAGCCCATCAGGCCAAAAGTGTACAGTTGGTTTTTTTTTATCACTGCCCACTGTTATAATTGCTTTCCTTTATTACTTTTTTTATGTCATAGGAGGCAAACGAACAGGGGGGTCACCTGATGTTAAGTGATCACCACCGTCCATAGACACTAACAACACCAGGGGACTCAGAAGTGCGTTGCCAGCCTGTATTTAGGGGGAGAGGAGTAAGAAAGGGAGGGAAGGTGGGCGCTCCGGCGCTCTCACTGACCAAACGAAACGCAACAATGCAAGCACTGTTACTTCACGTCGGTTTTCTATGAGAGGGTGGTACTCCCCCGGGCGAGCCGACCCATTCATGCTGACACCAGTAATAGCTTCAGCATGGCTCTACCACCTCCAACTTGGGTTATACATATAGTACTGCAGTAACCAATTAATATAAGACGTACTGAAAGTATGTTTCCAAATTTATACGAATAAAAATCACTTGCTCAATGTATGTAAGCGCATGACTTCAGTATCGCTCCATCTATATGACTAATTTTTATTTTGTTGTACGTGTATTTATCAGGACATGGGTGGTATGATTTTTTTTTTATTATAAGAATACTTTCTGTGAGAGGGCGGTACTACCCCGAGCGAGCCGACCCATTCATGCTGAAACCAGTAATAGCTTCAACGTGGCTCTACCACCTACAAACTTGGGTTATACATATCTGCAGTAACCAATTAATATTAGACGTACTGAAAGCGTGTTTCCAAATTTATACGAATAAAAATCACTTGCTCAATATATGTAAGCGCATGACTTCAGAATCACTCCATCTATACGACCAATTGTTCTTTTGTTGTTTTTTTTTTTTTTTTTTTTTTTCATAGGTGGCAAACGAACATGTGGGTCACCTAATGTTAAGTGATCACCACCGTCCATGGACACTAACAACACCAGAGGAGTCACA